>QZCP01000052.1:268685-280098 GCA_003956705.1 Brevipalpus yothersi
TCTCTCTCTCTCTCTCTCTCTCTCTCTCTCTCTCTCTCTCTCTCTCTCTCTCTCTCTCTCTCTCTCTCTCTCTCTCTTTCATTCATTCATTTTCCTATTCGTTTACCATTAATCGATTTACAGCATGTCAAGTCATTAAATGATTTCTATGGAAACAGAATGAACTGGCAATATTAACCATAATCCATGCGAAACGTCTTTCATTTTTGTTCTCATTCTTTTTCAAACCAGAATTTAAACTCATACACAAAAATGAATGAGGTCCTCATCGAGAACTGTGATTATTATCAAAGACTTATAAATTGGCCACTCTATATATTTGATACATGTTCTTTCATGCCCAAATAATCTTCACAGTTGACCGATAACCACCGATAAATACTTTAATTTGACTTCATACTGACTCCCTCTTCCTTGTATATCTCGTTCTGGTCACAAAAAATGAGAAATCGAAAATTGGTCCGCTTTCAGTGCCATTTTCTAGATTCATAGATGTATATTCTCTCTGAATTCAGGAACTCAACATTCTAATAGTCTCCTAGGACTAATTTATACTCCATTTAATATACTATTTTGATGCAAATCGGTTATTTACTGAAAAATAGTTCATCTCAATCAATTTTTGCCTCTTTAATCTATTCTAATAGGCTGAACCTTGAAGAGAAAAAAAATAAGTTGATCCTTATTCAAAATGCAAAATGAATTCAATAAAATCGTTCACCATGGAGATTTTCACATTACTCAAATGAGAGTGAAAAGGAATATTCTTTTTATCAGTCGATTGATTTATTCAAGGGAATACAAGTCCAGGAAGACCATTATGAAAACTTGCCTATCACACAACAGTCCATGCTAATCAACTGGTTGACTATGAGTATTTCCGGGGAATATACTAGCTAGTCCTGGGTTCTAGGAACTTTATCTCATTCATCGAAGTAAATCTACTACAAAACATGTGAATTGGATTTGTCAGTGAAGCGAGTTCATTTATTTTTTGGATAATCATCGAATAGAAGGACATAGAAATTCGCTTACACATATACACTATGGATAAATATACTGCTAGCAAGAAATCTAGTGATGGATGTAACAGTAAAAACTACTACTACTATTACTATTACTTTATACAGGATGGAAATAAAATTGTATTCGTCAGTCTGATATTTCCATTAACCTGATTGACTTTGAGTCGATGGATTTCAATTGGATCGATGGTTACATTGACTTGCGCGAATCTATCACCGATTACCATTTATTCTGGAAGACAGATAGATTCTGAATCTCTATCTTTCGCCCTCTTTCATCGATTCTATCTTGAATTCAAGTGGAATGCCGAGTCATATTGAATGCTGATAAATAGCACCCACAAACACTTGGAGAGATATTCTAACTGAGCCTAGAAAACCTTATGATAAGCGTGTGTGTATATTTGGGTTGGAAAAAAAGTAACTTTTGACACCAATCTGTATCATTATCATTCATGTGAACACTGAGATCAGCCAGCTAAGTTGATACAATATTTTATTATTGAATGTTTTTCTCCATGATGTGATGAAGAAGAAAAAAGAAAAAGATAATAAGAAAAGCGAATATAATGCGTGTGTGACTAAAAGTAGAGACACAAATTACATGGCTAATTACATGTCTTGGGAGGTGTGAATAACACTGTTGTTTAGCCATTCATTTGTGATAATTCTAATCACGAGAAGAAATGATGATGAGCTTGCAGTGCAATGCAACAAAGTGTAAAAATTTGAGATGATGACAAAATTGGGAAGAATATGAAGCTATGGCACTATAAATATGAATGTGAATTCAATGATAAAATCTTTCCATCATCCAAGAAAATTTATCAAATGAAGCTGATTAGACGATAGTTTTTACTGTTCAGATTATTGATGCTATAAATTTATCATCACACATCATCATTCTATTCCTTTTGAAATTGAAATTTGTGTCCCTCTGATTCTCCAATTTGTATGAGAATTATATCACCAAGAGGATAAAGATTATTTTGACTCGCTTCATTTGTTCTATTTTCTCTCTCTCTCTCTTTCTCTCTCTCTCTATTATGATGATGTATTGCGGATTGAAAACAATTTTTTCCATCTTCTGAGCTTGTCCGTTTGACTGTGACACAAGTCTCATTTGGAAATGAAACATGATCGTACGGTTGGAATAAGTTGAAAAAAGAGAAGATAATACAGGAGGTAGAAAAATAAAAGAACCACAGTGACTGATGATCTTTCAGCTCATCGGAATGATACTAGTTGAGGAATCCGAAGGAAAAGATACAGAGAGAATGGAAGATAAAATTTGGGTGCCCATCGAAGTGAGTTAAGATGCAAAAAGAAAAGTGATCCTCATCCGAAGAAGAAGAAGAAGCTGAAGAGGAAAAAGAGAGGGAAGAAGAAAAACTCTGTAAGGTGGTTCCTATTGAAAAACATTGTACAACATTCACTCCCACTTTCATTGCTGGTATTGCTCATCTTCATTTTCATTGAAATCCAGTTATCCATGAGATGTAGACCATGTGCTTCTAATGAGATACTATCTCAGCAAGTTTTGTAACACACACATATACACACATTCATACACATATACGGTTATTCAGGAGTTCTGAGTGACGATACAGCGAAATGTTCCTCCATTCCATCTCTCTAAAAGCTTCCCTTATCATTGTATGTTCCGTTTGGTTTGGAAGCAAAATCATTATGATCATCGCTTTCTTCTTCTTTTCCCTCTCATCATTTGGCTAACATTCGTCTTATCACCATCATCTACGCTTTTCTCTCATTCTCCCATCCCCAGCATCTCCCGCCTTTTTCTCTCTCACATCCCATTTATTCTTCTTTCTTTCTTTCTTTCTCTCTCTCTCTCTTTCTCTTAATGTTTACACTTGAATCTCTTTTCCTCATCATATCAGAACTATACATGTCTATGGCCATCTGTATGAGTGCATTATTTTATTCCAACAGCTCATCATACACAATACAGATACTGTCTCAGCAATTTTTGGGTCTTCCTTATCTTTCCCCTCAGATTCATCATCATCGATGTCTTCTTCATAATCATCATCATCTTCATCTTCTACAATACCATTCTCATCTTCCTCCCTTCCCTACTTTCCTCTCATCTCACATCTTCAAGGCATTTGATATATCATATCTTTACCACTTCTTCCATTCCAATCATCAAGTATTGTTCATGATCATCTCTTTTCTCGCTTTTACATCTCATTTCTAACCTTTGCCGCTATAATTTGCTGCTTGTTGAATGTGTATCTACCTTCTAGTGTTTAGGATTCTCTCTCTCTCTCGCTCTTCTTAGATCTTCTCCAAATACACAACCGGCGGCCATATCGATTCTTATTCTCCTAGTTTTGATGCTTAAATGATTCAGCTACTATTTAGCCAGTATTCCCTATCTCTTAGCCTGGTCTGTCTATCCATCTTCTCGCAACATTTGAGCCACTTCATCCTTTGCCAATTATTTCACTTTGACCATCAACTTCTATCCACTTTACAGCTTTTGCTGGCGTCAGCACCTTTCCATTATCCTTATCAATGATACGGGATGCTGGATGGAGTGAAGGTAGCTCATTTCTTCCATCTATCCATCTGAAATTCTCTCGATCTCTCAATTTGAACATAATATTCCAGTGATGAGCTATTTTGTCACAATATTAGCTGTGAATCACCAAATTGATGATATGTGAGGTAGACTCTTTTTCCGATTTTCCTTGGATGATCATCATCCTTCAATTTTCTTTTCTTCTTTTCTGACTTTTTCGCCATATCACAAGTTCCCTGAGGATAGTAACGGTGCACTTTGGTGTCTCAGCTAATCTTGATACTGATGATCGTCATTGAATTACTTATCTGACTATCATTCTTCAATCATCAACATCTCTAAAATCCCAATATTTATACACAAACAGAGATCAGTATGCATCATCAACTGAGTAACTGTCTTGATTGCAAGAGAACTCATCCAGCTCACGATCAGTTTTTGCTACTTTGTACTCACTTTTAGGGCCAGATCCAGTATGGACACCAACAAAGATTAGAATACATCAGCAATAGGAAAAATTTCGTAATACGTCAATCATTTTGAGCCATTTGAGAGCCCAAGTGACCCACTATCACGCTATTTCACAGGCTTTTGGATAGTCTATTCACTATATATATATATATTCTTTTCCAGTCCTCAGTAATCTGTGTGAATAAATTATTCAATACATTCTCAATACTAGATCGAGAGAGAGAGAGAGAGAGAGAGAGAGAGAGAGAGAGATAAAGTGTACTTCTCACTGAATGACATTTGATCGGAAAAGCTTTTTCAAGAAACAATTCAAGCAATCCATTAGAATTGGTGAGCGATCAAACTATCGTTTCCATGATCAATTTCAATAGTCTCAATTATTCATTTGAGTGAATCTTTTCAAGAATTGCTTACACACTCGAAATGTTGACGAGATTCTTTGAGTTCAGATGTAGCTAATTTTGAACTCACTTTCCGGTTAAATGTTCAATTTTAAATGATCAAAATAACTGAGAGAGATTTCTATCTTCAAATGCTGCCTTGATGAACCTCATTCTTTCATCTTCACACACATCATGAGAGCCAAACTGATTTGTCACATGTAACTCAAGCCAAGATTTTATCATCTTTCTACCATCATCAGTCATCAACTTGACCAGAAGAAGAATTGTGTTGGTCAGTAAGCATCTTGACCATTTGAAATAAATATATATGAAGATAATGTTGACGGATGTGGTTGGACAAGAATGAATCTTCCTCCAATAATAATGGAATAAGATGAAGAAGATGATGATAATATATGAAAAAAAAGAAAAAGAATGTCTCATGTGTGTGGTGAGAATAAGATGAAGATCAATTCTCTACCAAGGAATCCAAACTACTGAACTAGAGAGTCCAAAGAGAGATTGTATTCATAAGTACACTCTCTGTAATTGTGTGTCTCTCTCAATGCCAATATATATACAGAAATCGATCTAGTTAATACGCAAACTGGCAATGTTTGACTGGCTTGATCAAGCTGATTTCTATCCACATTCTCTCTCTCTCTCTGTGATATTCTTTTCATTTATTCTTCATTCCCATTCTCTTTCTCTTCCTTTTCCTCTTCATATTTGTCCACCTCATTTGATCGCCAACATAGTGGTTGCTTGACTTTTTATCCAAGACATTTTTTGACAGCTAAGGCTTCTTGTCCACCATTTCTCATGATCTGAGCCAATCATCCACTGGTCTGTCTAAGGTTCCTGATACTTTTTCTTCTCTTATTCTTTTTCCTCTCTTCTCGATCAAGTTTCTTGTGTCTGCCTATTTGTGTGCCATAGTCAATACTCTGGTGTATATATATGTTGAATAATGTTGACAAAATACTGTATGTGAGAGAGAAGTGAATGAGGCATAATCAATACAGTAGGAAATAAGGGAATAAAGATCAACTATCAAGACACACACACACACTAGTTGCTCTATCCAGAGATCGATTGGGCGTTCTTAAGATTCCCTCTTGGAAGCATCAAAATTCTGGATTCTTTCTACAGTTTATGAAGAGCTTTTTTTCTTTAGCAATTAATCCTCTTTGCTAAGCTTTTGCACGAGCTCATCGAAATGTTGTATCTAGCTGAACTCTCTACATTTTCTCTTTTCTTCTTTCGATAATGATTATAATGCTCTACTGTCAATTGACATGATAAAGTTCGAGAAAAAAGCCAGATCAATACCCTTATCAAGTTGAATGAATGTATATTATACATTGTTAAAAATGTTGTACTAGTCAGTAGTCAGTATAGACTGACTAACTGTTCCCTTTTAATCATCGCGTTTTGGGCATACTTCCATCATTAATTGATATTTTTTCCAGTTATCATTGATTTGGATCAGATTTTTCTTTCACTCTCCAGTAAAGCTTCTAGTCATGAGACTTATAAATATCTGGAATGGAGATTGAAAGAAAAATTGTTCAATCTGTATCGAAATGTACTAGAATAGGGTCAATTTTGTGATACTAATGCCAGTCTTAAAAGCTTTTCAAATTAGAAACTTTGTACTTTTCCTATATAAAAAGAGTTATTTTTCTCTAGAATTTATCGCAATGATTAAGTGAGCACTTGAAATATTTCGATGATCTAAATTGTTAAGCCTTAAATTGCTGGACTGACTTTTTCTCAAGTACATCAGATTCGGATAAAAAATGAGAATCAAAGGGAATAGGATGTAAAAAGCTCCTTAGGTAAGGATGTTGAGAGAGAGAGAAAGAGAAAAATGATCATCAAAAAAAGAAAAATGAAAGCAAAAATTTTCTCCTCTCTCAAGCAGTTCAGGTATCAAGCAGAGTGTATTTTGTGGGCGAAAAGAGAAGATAAGTGGGAGTGAATTGAGAAGTTTGCCAAAATTGCCATTCACCATACCTCACCATGGTCCATTCTCAGTTTTCACATGCTAGATTGGAGAGAGGTAGAGAGTATTTTTTCAACCACTTCACTTCACTTTTGAAAAAAAGAAGAAGGACGATTTATAAGACGTAAGGTTCCTGTGTTCGTAATACTTTTCATTCTTCTTCTTCTTCTTCTAGGAGAACATTTTAAGGCCTCGAAAAAAATTTCGCTGAGCAAAGTGTTCATCTTATTCCTTATTCCTTATTCCTTCTTCCTCCTCGCCCATCCTCATCTCTTTCTTCTCTCTCTCTCCTCTCTCCCCATCATTCGTTTTCCTTACAAACAAGTCTTCTATCAAGTAATGTTTTGCTGATAAAACATTCCACTGAAGCTTGGCTTACCTGAAGTTTCTTTTCCATGTATACGTACATAAACGTTTACGGGTGAAAGCTGAATTCTTACTAAGTGAACAAAACGAAGAAAAAAAATATACGCTCAGATAATTTTGGCTCCCAAAATACCGGAAACTCTATCCTAGAGCACTTCCGGTACTCGTAATTCATTCACTTTATTAATGTTAGTATGGAATACATCTTGGAGAAGAATGTGATTTGAACTTTTTCTTTCCTTCAGCTGGACTTGAGAGATTCTTTGTCTCATGATCAAGAAACAGAGCGAAGAAAAGATGACTGACTTTTGATGTTTTTCATTAAACTTCTATTGTATTTTCCACAAATAAGATCAATCTGTCAGATTCGTGATAAATTTGGGAGGTAATGTGAGATCAGATAATGAATGGGACGATTATGCGATTGTTTCCATCTTTCTTTCATGCAAAAACGATATCAAAACATCAAACAATTAGGAGAATATTTATCGATTGGATGGGGAAAAATTCTTTTCAAAATCAAGCATTACATATATTATGTGTGTATGTTTTCCACCTCAAAATGCTCACATTCCCACCATTCTTAAGATTCTTCACCCGTGCCTAGTGTCATCAATATGCGTCGCAAGTTCATGTCACGCAATTATGATCAGTACCATGGATCCAATTTTCGGGTCATTTATTGTTCTTGTATAAAGTTTTGGCGAGGTCATACGAATTGAACGAAAAATGTGGTTTAACTTGATGTCACAAAGTGGCAAAGTATATATGGCGAAGAGAGGGAAAGAGAATAGAATATTCACCGTCGAGTCCTGCTTATAAATAATGGACATTCAAAATGACTTATTGGTTAAGTGGTATAAAAGTGACGCTAATAGTGATTGGTTTTACTTTAGTTCTCCTCATTTGCAAGCTCATTTTGTAACACGAACATATGAGTAAGTAGAGAGCGAGAAAGTTTAACATCAAGTCATTCTTGTTCATAATCTATTTATGGTAACTTATTCAAATTACCATGGTTCCCAAAATGATCAGTGGTCATGGACACACATACCTGGTAGGGAAGAGGACCTTCCATCGGACCTTTCCTCTGTCCACCAAGTCTCTCTCTCTCTCTCTCTCTCTCTCTCTCTCTCTCTCTCTCTCTACCTATGTGAGGTGGCAGAATAGGAAGAGCTTATCATTAATAATAAGTCACTTTTGTTTCAGAGAAACTGAGAATTTATCCATTCCCATTGGGGTCATATATGGGTAACTTACTTAACACCCACAAAGTGTCATGAGAACGATTCTTTATCGTAACCCCAGAGGTTGTCCAGGTCACTAAATGTATTTTAATTGTTGCTCATATATTAGATTTTTTTTCCTTTTCCCGATAGACAACTTACACGCCTCCCCCACTCAATGTCCCGGTATATAATTAAACATGACTATGGGCCCATGTGGGTGATGAAACCTTTTCAAGTGATCATCTACCATCATTGGAAGGTCTTTTATCTGTTCATCATCTTGAAATATATTCATATCATTGCAATTCGATTATTTCTTGTCGAGTATGTATATTTGAATGGGTGTCTAGATGAGTGATGCAAGAAGCTTTGTTAGACTTTTACCATCTTTCAAGTGTGCAAATTGATTTGAAAATTGATGTCTCTCTCATGTAAACATAATTTGCATTTTCATTAGAGATTTGCTTGCATTCATCTTCACTGTTTGCTCGTCTGTGATTGAGTATAACTGTTGGATGATTTTTTTCCCTCCTCTTCATGTCTCTACTTGGCTGGAAGGTATAAAAAATATTTTCTCTCTCTATCTCTACCTTTCCATTTCTATCAGATAGTGTTAAAATATCAATTAAATACTTGATGAAAATTCTGATTGAAAATCGCTCAATTTAGTGAGAAACTTGGCACAAGAATCTTCACCCTTAGTCATCCTCAGGAATCAATCTGATGATGATAAAAGCTACACGCAAGATACTCTCAAGTCACATGAGCATCAATCTTTAATTAAACTCATGTGCTCACTTCAAAATGATACTTTGCTCCATCTTTTTGACAAAGATGAGAGAGAAAGAGAGAAAGAAGTAAGAATTCATCACCATTGTTGAAGCTTGATTGACGTCCAAAAAAGAGGAAAGTGTAAGATTGTCTTCTCTGATATATCCAACTCTTCAATATAAGAACTTGCCATAGTCAACGTCTCTTTGAGCATTCTGATTCAATCTCTTGTGGGTACACATTCTCTGGAAATATATATCGTGGCATGCTCTATTCTGCTATGCTGTTACTTTTTTGGGAATCATTGGTCAAAATACGACACGTCTATTTGAATTCCTAATACAGGCAGGCACACACATAAAATAGAATGCTGATTGACATCAATTGATGAAAATCAGCAAAGTCACTTGCCAAGGAATAGTATCGGAAGTTCAGTTCTGACCGTTTAACGAGAACTTCTTATTTGTTTATCGATCCTTCACCATTTCAGTGTATCACTTTGATCGAGCGTATTTGAGTGCAAATTACAGTTCATGTCACTTCTTGTGAAAGACAGAAATAGAGATGAGAAAAATAGAAGTTAGTCCATGGAATAGCCAGGGAATGAACAAAACGATGAATCCACCATGAAAAGTGAGTAGCCACAATTTTATCCCTCAATACAAACGATACAAGAAGCCAATACATCCTCTTATTTGATGCTCATTCATTTGATCAACTCAGTCGTGATCAGCATCAATATCGACTCATTGTTCTCCTTATACTCTATGGTGTAAAAAGATATATGACATTCTCTGGTCGACAAAAAAGTGCTGATAAAACGCAACTTCATTTGCTGTAACAAATATGGGGTGGCTTTGAGGGTTCCAGTATATTTTTCAGAATCGAGAGAGAGAGAGAGAGAGAGAGAGAGAGAGAGAGAGAGAGAGAGAGAGAGAGAGAGAGAGAGAGAGAGTTTATCAATATATATTGGAAGCTCAATCAAGTCTTGCCATGCAATAAATTCGATTCGGATTAAAGATTGAAGGGAAAAAGATGTGAGGCAATTCAATCACTGTTATTCTAGGAGAGATTCTGTTCTTCTTGCTTGTTGGGATAGTATTGTTCATTTGGCAACATTCTGTACAAAAGCTACAGATATAAGGATTACTAATCCCCAGAACTCTCAGATATCTGTTGAGACTACCAGCATGATTGCAAAAAAATAGGCTCATTGAAGCAAAGTTATCAAGCCATGTACATACATATCCAGGAGAAGCATATTGTAACTTCCGTCAAGCTGACACTTTTTGTCTGTTTAATTACGTAGCGTCAAGCTGCTTAAATTGATGTGCAGAAAGATGATGAGCTTCATGAAAACTAAAATTCTGATCAAAATGAGTCCGTATAATTTGATTTTTCCGTTTCATATTCACAGAAACTCTAAAATATCAATTCATCGATTGGTATAGAATCGACTGAAATCTTGGGAATGCTTTACGGTCCAAAATTTTTTCAGTCGTTTTCCTAGGGGTCATTTTTTAAAGGTGCTCTTGGATACCTTTTAACGCGAAGATCAATCTGGATCTAAAATCTTTCCTCAAAAGTTTTCAGAGAAAAAATTCCAAATTGGAAGCTATGTTCAATTGAGCTAAATTAAGAAGCTTAAGACCTCTCTTCTCAAACAATCACCTCTCAAATTTCTATCGATCAATATATTTCGAGAAAGTATCATTTTAGGTCAAGATTTGCTAGCAAAAACAACGATTTGATCTTGTTAAACTCTGTGTATAAAAAAAGTATCGAATTGAAGAGGGAAAAAATGCCAGATATACGATTCGAAAGTGATTGATTCATCGAAATCGAACAATATATATCAGCTATTCTCAGTCTATCATGATCAGATCATCAGAGAGGAACATTATGCACTCCATCAAGTGGTTTGTCTGACCATTGGCAAATCTTCAAGAAGAAGAAGAGAAGAAGAAATTCCAAGATTGATGGGTGAAGACAAAACCAAACTCTGAACACCCGAGACCACTTGATTCGAATACAGCTAGTCTTATAAGGATCATCTCTTTTCTTCGATTCAATGATTTGAAATCGCTTTTTCATGGAGAGAAAGAGGAGAGACCAGATCATCAGAATTGAGAGAAATAAGAAGTATGAGAAGAAAAATATCATCGCAAACAAAAGAGGAGATTCTTGAGGATTCCTCAATAGAATCAATCGATATTGGACTCACATTGTTCTGTGTATATTTTTTCTCTCTTTTCAACCAGATCCTTATTATCTGTGATTCTTTTTTTTCCTCTTCTCCTCGAAAATAAGCTTCAGTTCTTGGGTATGAAAAAATCTTCTCATCTGTATCTGAGATTGTGGAAGAGAGAGAGAGAGAGAGAGAGAGAGAGAGAGAGAGAGAGAGAGAGAGAGAGCTTATTTAATTCAACATCTCATACGCTTTCGTCTTGTGTGTGTGTGTGCATAAAAAAGTAAATGAAAATTAATCTCACATATATATCTCATGGTAAATATGAAAAAGATGTGTATCTGGGCTCATTCAAACGATCATGAATATTCCTCTCTCTCTCTCTCTCTTTCTCTCTCTCTCTCTCTCTCTCTCTCTCTCTCTC
>QZCP01000053.1:0-21286 GCA_003956705.1 Brevipalpus yothersi
GAGAGAGAGAGAGAGAGAGAGAGAGAGAGAGAGAGAGAGAGAGAGAGAGAGAGAGGATGAAGGGGGAGGGGGAGGGGGAAAAGTAAGAGGAGGAGAAGGAGGAGGCAGTTGAGAATGATGATGAAATCGGACAATCAAATTTGAATTAAAACAAGCAGTGCTTCTGATGATGTTGATAATGATTCTCATGTTTGCATGTGTGTGGGTGGAACAATATGAAAAATCACTGTCTTGAATGTATATTGTGAAAGATAACAAGAGTCAGGTCACTTGAATGTTGTGTACATCAATTCACCGGAACTTTTGCTTTGATTGTTTTGTATGCTCACATGAGCAGCTTCGGGCGATGAACATGGCCAAAAGAATTGGAAAGAGAGAGAGAGAGAGAAAGAGAGAAATAAAAGTGTGTAGTTAAGTTGCAATCATCTTTTCTCATCGAATCATGTTTACCAACTTTATATGATGAAGACCACAATCAGCCAAGTATTCCAATGAATGTATATGTATGTTGTGAGAGAGAAAGATTTGATGTGATGGGCTGTGGCCACTTGAGATTGTATCAGATTGCTTTGATTTTGGCGAACTTTTATTTGATTCATCATGTATGCTTCCAGTGGCTGGATCAATTTGATTGCATTAGCAAAGAGAGAGAGAGAGAGAGAGAGAGAGAGAGAGAGAGAGAGAGAGAGAGAGAGAGGCAGCTAGACAGGTCCACACCAAAGTTCATATCATTCACTTGCAGATTGTTAGAATGTTACGATTGATTTTTAATCACATTTGCTGAATGGTGATGATAATGAATATGACTTGAAGTTTCTTTGCTCTCTCTTCACTCACTTTGCCTGTATCAGTCACATTATCAATCGCCATTCATTTGATATTCCCACTTGTTCAGGTTATGATCTGACAACAGCATGTTGATTCGAATGCTGCAAAAACTTCACTTGATGAAAGGCTTGTCAGTGAAAAGTGATAAAATCGTCATGATATTCTAGTTTTTTTATTGATTAACAAGGTGCAGTGAAGAGAGGGAGAGAAAAAAAATATGAGAGAGGCAAAATCTTCTCTTCCGATAACACATAAAATGCCGAATACATCCTGAGAACAGTCTATCAGAATTTTTCGATCATCATCTTCTTCTTTCTTCCTCCTTTTGCCTGATTCATTTTTTCCCTCTCTCATCTTTTCTTCTCATTTCAAAGTCTTAATATCATCTGTGAGTAGATAATATCCATGATGATGATAACATACTGATATTGAATCAAATAGAATTAGGCGATTAGTATGACCGGCAAATAGTACTTGCTGGTATCATTTCAAGTAGATTAATTCCAAGTATGGGAGAGAGAGATAGAACATAATTACGTTTTCAATTTCAAGTTCACTTTTCCATGATCAATTGGTCAGTACATTGGAATAAAGAAGAAGCTCACATGAGGATTAAAGTCGAACATCAACCTACACTGTATTTACTGTTCATGGCATGATTTGATAACATTTTCTCATCTTTGCTCTCTCTCTCTCTCTCTCTCATCCGCTTGTTTATCTCGTCAAATTGGCCTCCATCCTTACATCAGATCAAACTTTGTCACTTCTTGGCTAGGTATTTCAGGCCGAATGGCAAGTGGTACTAGTACTGATAAGCCATGGGCGCCGGTATCGATGAGCGTCAATCTTCAGGTAAACGGCCGGTTAAATGGCCATTTAAAGGTTGGAAGAAGGTATCGTCAATCATCATCAAAAAGATAAAATATTTGAGACCCTCTCTCGTCACCAGAAGGCTGATTGCGAGAGATGTGAGACAAGCTAAGATAGTCACAAGTTTGTCTTCTTCTTTCTTGGTCCTCTTCTTCTTATTTTTCTGATCTTTCTTTCTCTCTCTCTCGTATTGGTCATCATTTTTTGGGGAGCCAAAAAATATGCTCTCACTACTGTCACTGAACGTCCGATGGGCAGATAAATATTGCTAGCCACTTTCAATTAAATGATTGCCGCAACAATGATGACTGGAAACTTGTCGCAAGCCAATTGAGTGTGAAATTCAAAGTGACTTGTAAGTATGCGATGGAGAGAGAAGAGAGACATAGGAAAGAGTAAAACAGAAGCAATTTATTACCAATCACTCTTTTACCTGCCATTCATATGGGCCTAAGAGAGTAACCATTCTATGGTCTCCAATAGCCTACGGCAGATTATCATGCTTTGGCCATTGGGTGCTCGACACAAGGAGAGAAAGAGGAATCCAGTTCAAATTGTTCAAATTGGAATGGCCACCAAACACAAAAGTACATCCAAAGAGAGAGAGAGAGAGAGAGAGAGAGGGGAGGGGGAAGTATTCTCGGGACTTATTTTGGATCCCATTGAATGTATGGTCTATGGAAAAGCTTCGAGGCGTCGTAATCCGCTTCACTGTCAACGAGTGTTTTGATTTGTACGCTTGCTGGTGGTGAATTGAGTGGCAAGCAAAAAAAAAGGTCGCATTGCTTTCCATTCTATTGATAAAAAGCAATTATATTTGCCTATTCACTCAAATAACCTAGTAAAATACGTGTTATTAGGGATACAGTAAAGCGAATGAGCCAAGTATGGCGCACTTTTTCAGCATCATCTCTACATGAACATGAGAACGCAAGAGGAGAAAAAGAGGGAGAAAGTTGTAATGATATTTGAAAAATATATCATTTCAAGAAAAAGAGCAAAATACAGATCAAGATATGAGTGTCTACCTATATTTTTTGTGTACATGTCTATATATGGCTATCCGGCTATTTGGAGAGAGAAAGAATACACACAAAAATTTGTGTGATGCTGATGGAGATGATGATGCAGGATGCAAGGTCACTCGTGTTCAATGATGAAAGAAGTGAAAAAGAAAGAATCAAAAGAAAAGAGAGCTCACAGAATAAGAGAAAGAAAGAAAGAAAGAAAGAAAGAGAGAGAGAGAAAGCTATAATAAGCCAGATATTGGATTGAAAATACAAAGAAGGTATTATCTCACTCTTTCACTCGCTCCAATACTCACTCACTTTGATTCTATTCTCACATACAAGTCGAATCTATCTATGGGCCGAAGAGAGAGAGAGAGAGAATTAATATGAATGAAATATTGTTGTTGAAAGAAAAATATGTGAGCAACCTTATAAGAGGCTATAAGAGGGCATATTAGAGAGGCCCTGTGTGAAGTGAAGGCTTAAATCCCATCTCCAAACGTTAGGAATATATATATATATGTATATGTGTATGCTGCTGTTGGCCTGTAGACTATAAGCCATAATCAGTGTATTCACACTTGCGTCCGTCGCCTTGTATGTGTGTGTGCGAGTGTGTACAGTTGTAGTACTGTTCCATCGAAAAATGGACCACCGAAAATGAGCGACACCTCTGAGCCCCGAGTGATGTGAGAGCGAGCTGGTCTAGAGAGTTTGTATTCATGAGGACCCATTGAATAAATTTTTTCCAATGTGAATGTATATTCAACCAAAGAAGCGAATATATTCGATGCACACAAAATGAAAAAGCCTATGTATGTGTGTATGTGTCTGACTGACTACTGAGACAGGAGTCACTGGCTCAACTGTTCAACTGTTTGCCTCCACAGGCAGCTAAGCTGTGGCCCGGGCCAATTCTGCTACTACTGTCCAATGCCCGAAAATCGAGTGTCATGAGTACTTCTACCCCTCCCAACACCGCCCATTGGCGATCCCATTTACAAAATGCATAAACAAATGTATTTATGCTCCTCATATGTGTGTATGTATATGTATGGATGTGTGTATAGCGTGCGTTCAACAAGCGGGACGTCCAAAAATTGTGGCTCACAAGTAAGTTAGGACCACCACAGTCAATGGATGATATGATATTGATGCTGACATGATTTTCCATCCTTCTCTCATATTCACACACACACACACATCCATTGCCTGTGGTCACCTTTGGGACGCCTTTTGATGCGAAAATTGGAATCTAGTCAAGCACAAATGGAACGATTGAGTGAAGTCAGATACACACGTGAGAACAAACTGTGGACATCCGATCATTTGCATCATCAAATGTTATTGGTGAGATAATCTTATGTCGGATAAATTTTGGTTAATAAATGCATGACTATTGCAAGTAGTGACAGTGATCGGTCTTTTCTTTATGCGATTTTCAACCACACACCAAATGCTAAATCGATTATCTTGAATAACTTTCTCTTGCTCTCATCTTGCATCTGATTACTTATCAAATTCTGAATTTATGAACTGAGAAATCGATAGTCTGTTATCATTTTGTTCATAGTTAATCGCTGCCTGATTTGAATATTCAAATGAGAGAAGAGAGAGAGACATTCGATATGTGAAGCGATTGAATACTATCGGTTTTTTTGCAGCTTCTGACTTTGGGTGATGATAAGTGAATGTATATCGGTCATAATGATGAGAAACAATTTTTGAAGTGACAATTTGGGTTTCTCTTCTGGAGTCAAAAAGAGAGAGGAAGCGAAAAACAGAGCTCTCGCTTACCCCTGAATGCTGAAAATGTAATTCGAGTCCATCGAATTACTGTCATTCAGATATCATTTCACAGATTCAACAGCATCCATTTCAAGTGTTCAAACAGATTTTGACTTTCTCGCATTATTTTTCTGTTGATTTAAAGGAAATCCGAGAAACCTTTTCTCTCTCTCTCTCTCTCTCTCTCTCTCTCTCTTTCTCTCTCTCTGTTCAAACAGCAATAAAGTGCTTCGATCATCCAAACTTTTGACTATATTCTTCTCCATTTTCATTGCATCATTCCAACTGAATCTTTTTCCAAAATGTGATAGCATCCAATTTCAATATCACACTTTGTCACACTATTCATTGCTAGACTAATAACTCCCATGAAATTTCAAAGTTCACAAGTTTGATTTTTTTCTCTAACTCAGAGCTCTTGGATGTATACTCATTCAAAGAATCAATCGATCGAAAGTTCACGAATTGGCAATCGGGGCAAATGATGATGGTTTGATGAGCACACACTAGCACAAACAGGGCAATGAATAAAAGAGCCACTCTCTTTTGGGCTACTTTTAGGCCACTTGGTGGCCTCCTACACATCGGTCAGTTAATGAAAGCTAAGAGAGAGAGAGAGAGAGAGAGAGAGAGAGAGAGAGAGAGAGAGAGAGAGAGAGAGAGAGAGATTCCAGTTTATTTTGAGGATAAAAGAAAATCATCCCGGAAACCTCTTGTGGCTTGGGAATACTCCTTCCCACGATGACCAATGCTACTTGAATGTTGCTTTTTTGATAGCTTGCTGGCTAAGAGTATCCATTGATGAGTGGTTCTCATTCAATCTTTCTCTCACATCTAAACAGTGAAAAATCTAAAGAAAATAAGAAGTACTCTTTCAAGTATCAGTTTCAAGAGGTCAAAGCATTTAGATAAACACCGGATCAAACCCAGCTGGATGAGTAGTAGTAGTAGTAGTAGTAGTAGTAGTAATGGTGATAGTTGAACAGTTTTCTTCTTTTGGAATGACCAATCCATTTCGTATCAACATTCATGGTGATACGGTTCTTCTCTCTTGCTATTCCTCTTCACTTCACAGAATTCACTCAGATCAACTTGTGTGGATATTGTATTCTTGGAAAAAAAATTGAAACGAAGGTATAGCTTCGGTTAGATCTTGGATTGTCTTTGTTGACTGACTTCGAGATTATTCCGTGCCAATAAGCATGGCCCTAGAAGAGAATGAAATTTGTTTAAATGGGTTTGAATTCAAATCAAGCGACTGTATGGTAAAAATAAAATGGTTAAATGGAGACAATTGATGATGTATCCATTGAACTGCATTTCATTACACATCTAGAAAGTCATCAATTTTGTTACATTTATGCATGCAAAATCAGCATCAACCTCTTCGCTTCCTACCTCCTCTCCTGATCAACAATCTACCGTAAATCAACAATGGTCCACACACACATAAAGCCATGCTCTACATTTGACTTAAATTTGAATTCCATGCCATTGAATAATCGATGGCTTGATACTGATACACACTTACACACACACTCACCATGCATCTTCAATCTTATCGATATAACTATATATATTTATACTTGCTCATTTCATACAATTCAAATGAGCTAACCGCGTTTACTCACCCGGAATCACCTCTCTCTCTCTCTCTCTCTCTCTCTCTCTCTCTCTCTCTCTCTCTCTCTCTCTTAGAGCAAAAAGAGATTCCAGTTCATCTCGATCACTTTATCCATGCTCTTCCCTCTCTCTTTCTCTTTCGCATCTTCATCCGCATCATCATGATATCAGGGATCATGGTGAAGTACTCTTTACTGGGTAAATATTAGGCAGCTTCACTAGAGTAAAGCTGCTAAAGCAAGCAAAAGAGATGATGATCAAGTGAATGGAGAGAGAGAGAGAGAGAGAGAGAGAGAGAGAGAGAGAGAGAGAGAGAGAGAGAGAGAAGGACATGGAGTGTCGGTAAGCGTGAGTAATCATCCAGCGGAAGCTGAATGAATGGATCCTCAAACAGTGGAGAGGGAAAAAGGAAATGAGCTACCAGGAAAAGAATCAGATCAGGCTTCCAAATTTCGATGGGATAGCAATTTGATGATGACCTGAACATGGACCCACTGACATGGTCATCTAGTATGGGCCAATCCTTTTTCACTCCCAAAACACATACATAACATGGGACAAAGGTCAGGAAGGAATTCTTCTGTATTCCATGTTCACAAAGCATGTTATTGAAATCCAAACAATATAATGAAACTTTCGAAGCTGATGGAAAGGATTTTTGGAGATTAATCAAAATCATGCTATCATTCCCTTCTGATCTAGATCAATATCGAAATGGAAATTTTTCATCTTCATCATAACAGATTTTATAGAAAATTTTGGGCGTATCTTTTATGACCCGAAAATGTTTGATTCATAAACACAAGTATTTCCTGTAATAAGATGTAAACTTTTGTGTGAGCAAGATTTTCTTCCAACATTGAGTTTAAAAATGTTTTGACAGATTATATAGTTTATGTATACTTCTAATTAATGATATAATGGTGAAAGCAAAATTTTTCTCTCTTAATTCTGTTGATAATATGGTGTGTATATATATATTGAAACAGATTGTGTAGCCATAATTTGATATGTGTCTTTTGATCCTTTGTGTGAGCATGAAAAATTTGCTCGATCAATAGCAGATTATTGAACAGAAAGAGGTAATAGAGAAAAGGAGAAAGATGGTTCAATGCTGGCGACAGGGTTCACCATGCTGTTCCGCCTATTTTGGGTTAGCATGATAAAAGAATTGAGAGTTTGGAAAAAGAATAGCTAAAAAGGCTATATTATAGTTGTAGAATAGAATAGGGAATACTTTTCCTAACATTACTCTATTTTACTGGGCGACCTGGAAAAAGGATTCCCTGCGATTGAAGGAATCCTATCTTGTGTACGTATGTGTGAGCGAGAGAAAGTGAGTGTGATTAACATCCAAATAGGCATCTGAATGAGAGTGACAACAAGTGAGGTGCATGTTAAAGGTGATCACTTTCTTGTCAGTGTTGACTTGAAATGTGCTTTGCCAACTCATTGGAATCCATGGTGTTGCGACTATATAATATATTAGATGTGTGTGTATGTGTGATCAGTGAAAGTGGCGTAAGCTGTTGTGTTGACTCGCGCAACATTCAAACATGTCCATGTATTTTGGAGTAAAGAGAGAGAGAGAGAGAGAGAGAGAGAGAGAGAGAGAGAGAGAGAGAGAGAGAATCCAAGCAAATCCAGTGAGTGAACATGGACAAGGTTCTGTTCATTCACTTTTCTCTCTCAATCCTCATCTTGTCTATCGGGCTGTCTTTTTGTGTGTGATACATTGGAAGCGGGAAAGAGAAATGAAATGAACATTCGGGCTTGAAAGTGTCGCACTTTGGATGGGGGAAGAGGAGAGAGAGAGAGAGAATGATGAAGATGAAAATGGTCCGACAATATCGACACAAACATTAAACAACTTTCAAGTAAGAGTGATCGAAAATAGTATATGTGTGTGGCTCATGTAAACTTTATCACCATCAAGTGGCATTTCCAATGGATACCGAGTTCAAAGTGTGTAGTGTGTGCCACATATCAGATACCTTCTTTACCAGCTTCTCTCTCTCTCTCTCTCTCTCTTTCTCTTGTTCGATCTCTCTTCCAGTTTTCTATTGACTTGGGACCAAAGTTAGACATGATTTTGCAATCAACTTATAAACAAATACACTTGCGTTCATGAATTGTGTCCGTTTTGTGTGACAAACACTGTTTTACACAGCGTTCTACTCAACCAGATACATTCATTTCGATTGGCTTGCTCGCTCAATTCTTACCATTTTTTTATACTTCAAACCTGTAAGGGGACGCTCTCGGGATATTCTTCTTCCTCTTCCTCTTCCATGCCAAGGAAAGTATGCTGGAATAAAATGATGGGTAGCAGATTGGATGAGGAAAAATTTTAGATGCTTCTGCTGAGAATAGAAGGAAGAGGAAGAGAGAGAGAGAGAGGGAAGAAGCAAGCCCATTTATCATCTCATGAATCCGGTGAGAAAGAATAATGGAGACAGGAGTGAATACGGTTAAGAATATTGAAAAATTGAGTACACCTTTTTGGAAAGCTCTTAGGTACATGGATTCGAATTATCGAATCTATTGGAATGACCAGATATTCTTCTCCATCATTCTTTCTCTACCTCCTCCTACGCAGTCTTTTCCATTGCATTTTCTTGGCTTTTTTCTCTCAACACTCTGTTCTCCATTGAACATAAGTTCTTTACGAATTCAAGTGCCATGAAAGCCCCTGAGAGAGAGGGCATTGAAAAGAGAGTGAAACCAAAGAGAGAGAAAACAGCCAAAAATGGAAAGAAAGAGAAATCGAAGAGGAATTCGCGTTCAAGTAACTGGGTTGAGAACACTAAAAAGAGAGGGAGAGAGAAGCCAATACATTATAGGAAAGTGAAGAACACGAAAGAATCTGAGTCTCATTTCCCAGTGTGCTTGCCGAATAATGGATGAAAAGATGTTTCACTGGGATTAGATCGGATATCGAGCGTTTCCACCACCGAACGTGTCTCAAATACTGTCCCCAACACAATGAATACAATAGAGTATATTAGAGCGGATATCAATGTTCCAAGTCTTTTTCTTCTATTCTCTTCTTTTTCTTCTTCTCGAATATAATTTTCATGCTGCATTCTGCATCTTTCAGTGGATAAATTTTATTCACTCACTTCACCACTTGAAGGAAGGCAAGTGACATATCATTTTGAGCATCACTTTCATGAATAAACGAAAAAGAATCTCCAAAGCTTGACCAATATCTGTGTGTGTGTATTCCTCGTACCTATGCACTATAAGTGTATGTATTGCTTGTTCTTGTTTCTCTTGGACAATATATATTGAAATCTTTACTTTATTTTTCTCTTCACTCTCTTTTCTCTTCGATTGTCGACAATCTATTGTTTTTCACCCCAAGAGACCATCGGTTTGACCTCTTTTTGAACACTTTTCCATACAGTTTGTATATATGTGTATGTGTGTGTCCATGAACGAGTGTGTGAGAGAGAGGAACACTTTCACAGGACATATAATAAGCTTCCTAGTGAAGCGATAAAGTTCCAAGAAAAGAATCATTCCACCTCATTCTTCAACTTACTCTCTCACACACAGACTGATGCCTTGTCCCATGATCCATCCAAAAAGACACACACAAAGTGTCAACAGGGGTGGTATGATAATTTTTGGACCCAATAGATTGTCGTATACATACCTTGACCATTGGCTGGACACTTCTCTCTCTCTTTACTTTCATTGTTGTTGGAAGCAAGAATTTGAGATGTAACAGTTTAGAAAAGGCGTCAAGAATAAGGCTCAAACACACACACAGTGAGATATATTTCTTTTAAAACTAAGATTTGAACGAATTTTTCTCTCTCTTCTTTCAAACAGTCTTTTCATGCCCATTCTATTTTGCTGAACCAAATCTCTTTTTCAATCAAACAAACCAGCACTTGGCTCTCTGTGTCTCATTTTTCTCTCACTCAAACACATATTCTTTTTCTCTCTCTTTCCATACATTGACACCTTTGACCATCCTAACGCTATTCATTGATACACCATAATTCATTTGACCTTTGCCCCTTCCATATACATACGTACACATTGACCCACAAGGTGAACTTCTCACTCTTTTTCCATGCATACTTGATCATACTCATTCTGATCTCATTCACAATTCATTTTCAATCTGATTTCGATCACCAATACTGTATGGCCACTTGATTGCCGATATTCGATAGTCTTCCAGTATAACTTGTATTTGATTTGCCTCTTCAAATTTCCCTCTCTCTTTCTTTCCCCACTTCTCAAAAACATACACATTTTATACTGTTTGCCCATCAAAATCATCACTCATCATTAAAATTTGATTATGAGACCAGTCAATTGGAATCGTTTGACGATATCTAAAGTATTACTTTCAACTGCAAAACTGATGAAAATTATTTTTCTTTCCATCAATTTATGTTCAAAAAATTATCAAAACGTTTTCGAATAGTTGCAAACAGTTTTCTGCTGATGAACGATAAATGCTCAAATTTTCCATCGATAAGTGTAAATTTTTTATACTCTCTCTCTCTCTCTCTCTCTCTCTCTCTCTCTCTCTCTCTCTCTCTCTCTCTCTCTCTCTCTCTCTTTCTTTCTCTTTCTCTTTCTCTCTTTCTCTTATTGAATAAGGGCCTCTCACTCAAATCTGATGACTTTTGAGTCTTTCTCTTATCTTCATTCACCTATGAATATCCAGTATTCCTTGAATGGCTATCACCATTCTATGGGCATGAAATTTTGGTTACTGATTAACATGATAGATTGGGTGGCCTAAATCCAATGGATTTCGCAGGAATATCACATCACCTTCAATCGTTTTCTACCATCTTTTCCTCTCTCTCTCTCCCTCTGTTACCCTATTCTGCAATTGCAATTAGCTTGCTAAAATCTGATATGTTGATATCAAATTAAGTCCAGACACGATTTGTTGTCAAAAAATTTGACATCTTCCATTGCATCATCTCATCTCATCTGAATGTTCCTTTCATCACTTCATGGTGAGCCTATCTGGATATATATGTGTGTGTATACCTTTTGCCCCGAAAAAAAAAGAAAATGTTCCAATGTTTTTTTGCGTGAGAGGCTTAAAATGACCTGAAACTATCTGTGGCCCAAGAAATAAGAAGAAGATGATATCTTGTGGGATGCAATTACACTGAATGGCTATCCACCAGAAGAGAGAAAAAAAACATCAGACCATCTTCTCTCTCTCTCTCTTGCTTCGTTTCAACGATGTGTTTGTGGCCCCAGGCTGAAACCGCACTACTTTTCATCGACTATCAAGAAAGACACTTGATTGCCAACCATCCGAGTGATGGCTTGACTTTCCATTTCCTTTTCACATATAACCACCTCCCACACACAGGAGAGACCCGAAAATTAGTGCTTCTATCTCTCTCTCTTTCTCTTTCTGGGCTCTTAAGTATCTTGTGGCCGGACGGTAGAGAGTACGCCTGACCCATTACAACTCCTCTTTCTCTCCTCTTCGGAAATATTTTTCAACATTCTTCTCCCATTGCCTCCTACTTGGACATCATGAATGAGTGTTAAGGCGCCAAGTAAATACTTACTTAGTATATATATCTTTTCGATCAGTTAAGTAGAATTAAATTCTATGGGTCGATGATAGTTCCTTAAAAAGACTTGCCAAGCAAAAAAAAAGTCAAACTGGCCTTTTAGAGCCATAATTCAATTTTTTTACTCTCTCTCCCTCTTCTTTTGCTTTCCGACAAAAATGCACTCATCCAAACGGGCCGATAATAAGGTGTCTTATTCCTTCCAGCTAGTCCATATGTATGTTTGATAACGATTTGACGATTTACTTCCAAAATGATGGTTTTTTTGTATGTCCCCAGTAAAACTTGTAATCCAAGTTTCAAGATAGAGAATCATCATCAAATGGTTTCGACCGCTCATACACAGACTAGTTTTGTGAGAATGTTTCAAAGGGTAAATTGTGTTCATAGGTTCCACCTTCATCATCTAATACCGCCACCAACTCCGAAAAAAAACGTTTCCAAAAGTTCACACACACCAAGTTAAGTTAGCTCGAGTAAGAGAAGAGCAAAAGGAATATCATCTTCGAGGCCAAAGGTTATGTGCTCTCTTAACGGACAATAATGATAGGGTCGAACTATAGGTTGCATGTTACACCTTAATATCGAGTGTTTACACTTCCAAAGCGCTAACCGAGGCCAACCTTCCCCGGTGGAGGCCCATTTCCGAGTACAGGTCAAGAAATAGAGTGGGCCAAGAGAGGCTCGACTATGGACCCCTTGAGTTTATCCTCTGCACATTTAGACATATTATATACACATGTGCTTATGTAGAACTGCTGACGGGACAGCATGAAAATCGCATTTCCACATGCTAATTGCGTTTCAAATTGCCGTAGGCAACGTGTGATTGTCTTCACCTGATATTAGGTTAAGACAGCGGGATGATTCCTTATAGTTTTCTCTCTTTCCTCCCTCTTCTCCTCCTCCTCCTTCTTCTTCTTCTTCTCCTTCATACCACATCGTTCTTGACCCCGAGTGACCGCCCGATCACGACCTCTACTCTCTCTCTCTCTCTCTCTCTCTCTCTCTCTCTCTCTCTCTCTCTCTCTCTCTCTTGCTCTACCATCTAGCTGATGGTACACTTTCATTCATTCTTTTTTCACTATCATCATACACCAAATCACTTGACTATTGTGAAAAAGGCAAATATTTCTTTTTCCTCTCTTTGGGATGCTCTTCCAGGCTGTTCCTCTCTCATCATCACCTAGACGATGATGATTGGCCTTCAAGAGCGGACCTCTTCTGTCAACAGGCTAGTTAAGCTTGCTGACAAGATTTTCGCCATCCTCCAGTTGTTCAGGACCAATATCTTTCCACAACAATCTCTCTCACACACACACTTACTGTGGCAGGGCCAAAAGTCAAGCCACAAAGTTTGGAAACGCATGAGAGAGTGCTATTCGGATTGAGTAGACAGAGAAGAAGAGAGAGAAGAATATTCGAGTGAAGGGAGAGAGGAAGAGAGAATGGAAGTTGGCCTGATTGGGAATCAAGAGATCAATATTCACTGGAGGAAAATCGCTTGAATCCCATTTTGATGCGAATCACATGGATAATGGTGGTAAACATTGGCAAACACATCGTCGTATACACACACATACACCATATACACATGATGTCAAGGCAAAGTCAGCGTCGACATTCAAATTATTTGATGATATTGAATGCGATCTGATCAGCCTTTTTCTAATCACATAGCATTGGCAAATGCATTAAAAGCGTTCTCACATCTTTATTGGTGATTCTCATTCTCATCTCGCTTTCCATCATCTCTCTTTTGCCCCTCTTTCTCCCCTCTATCCTCCTCTCTTCTCCTCTCTTCTCCTCAGCCTCCATTCCATTATCCGCTGACTTGCTTTTTTCTTCTTCTTTCATCGCCATTATTTTCACCACCTTCTCCTCCTCCTCCTTCTTCTTCTTCTCTCTCCCCATCCTCTCTTTCTCTCTCCTTCAATTTGCATGCCCACTCTTGGGGTTTCAAGCTAATCATTTATGAGATTCTTGTCAATGGCACTTTACACCAAATCCTCCACTCATTTTGCTCTCTCTCTCTTTCTTTCATTCTCCCAGCATCCAGAGATGCTCGTGCAAACACACACCAACAAACGCCCCGGCATGCGGCATCCATTTCACGCCAGCCACACGCCGATAGCCTTTTTCCATAGGGCCATAAGTCTTCCGCAAGCCTCCGAAGAAGGACCGAGATACGGATGGTGATAATTCTGGAAGAGAGGCGGATAGAGAAAGAAAGAGAGAGAGAGAGAGAGAGAAAAATATTTGGCTTCGAAGATGCTGAAAGTGATGATCGCTCGTAAGGCCCACCATTTAATTAAAACTTCTTCTCTGCCGACACACGCTTAGCCCATATCATCATCAGTTGAGTCCTCATCGCCCGTTGACAGAAACCTATTCACTTTTCTCTTTTCACCATCTTTTAGACAGAAATAAATATCTAAGAGAGGAGAGAGAGAGAGAAAGCCTATTGAATCGTTTCATCATCAATCTGGATGCATCCAGTCCCTTCATCACTGTTGATCGCTGATTCTGTTTGATTCACATTCACGCGATGTCACCCAAGCATCCGGCACTTGTCAGTCACAAAAAGCCACAATCAACACCCAAAATATCGACAAAAGGCTGATATCAAAACGGAAGGGTCACTGTTGGAGCACCAAATATATCTATCAAATTATCATTCTAAACAGCAATCTTTCTATTCTTCCTTCTCTGCCCATCTACAATATTGAATAAGTGTGTCTATACTTCTTCTTCGATGGGCCAAATGATTGGCATATCCGAGAGATGATTTTGTCAAAAAAGTGGCTGAATGTGATGTCCTAACGTATATATTGGATATTGTTTTCTTTTTAAGCCTTAAAATTGAATCGCTTGTCAATTGAGAGTAAATTTGACATGAAAATGCAAAGACAATTCGAAATAAAAGTGAGTTCCGAATATTTATGAGCTTTGAAAACATCTTTGTAACTTTTTGCCTGATCGATAGCCACTAAGACTAGCTCATCATGAATGATGTATGGTCAAGTAGAAGGTATATTTGATGATTGATTCCCCCGAAAAGCCATAGTATCAACATCCGTAGGCCCTATGAAATCCGTTGGACCGGAAGTCAGTGGCTGAACGGCTTCCAAAGATGCTGGAATCTCAATGCTTTGCTCTTCATGGTCAATATGTGAATGTACCTTAAACACACAGGTCAATCACTACAATTCTGATTTCAGATCATTTATCTATCCTCCGATTCCCTCAACTTTGATTCGCTTGATCAATGAGTAACATCAGTCATTGATCAGTAGTAACGCTTAACCTATGATAATGGAGTGGGAATCGTATTGATTTAATGAAAATTGAGAATCAAAATTATGTAAATGAGGGAGTGAAAATTCGAATTACACGTGAAGAGTGATCGCCTTTATGGTGTGAAAATGATCTGATAGCTTGAAAGAAATACAATACACATAAATATACGATCACATTTTGAGAAAATTCATACTCTCTCTCTCTCTCTCTCTCTCTCTCTCTCTCTCTCTCTCTCTCTCTCTCTGCTAACCATTTGTCTCTCTTCCCCTGATCATCATCACCACCATGACTACTACTACAACTACTAGGCCTGTGAGAGAAATAATGGAGAGAGAAACGCATACATACACATACGCACATAGATATTGGGCCGCTGAAATATTGGTCTACATGATATGCGCGCCCCTTTGTTGCGACAAACTGCCATCAATAAACGGATACTGTGTACATACACACACATACATACGTTATTCGACGTGATGTAGACAGCAATATTTTGTGTCCATTCTTCCTCTTCTCTTTCTCTCTCTCTTCTCTCTTCCATCCCATAGCATATATGTATACAAGCCCTCACACTACGAGTTAACCGGACGAGTCGAACATTGAGGCCGACCCGAGCCATCGAGCGTACTTTCTCTTCTCGTCCATACACACACACACATATCCAGACAAACCCCATTCATGAGACCACCGAATTTCCGAAATGGTGTGTGTATGGGGCAGGCCCGGGTCAATCCTCGGTGGTTGAGCTTCAAATTTAAGCTGCCTTTTCTTTTCATCTGTAATAATGTATTTAAATACACAAACTCTCTCTCTCTCTCTTTCATTGCTTCGATACCATTTAGAGAATGAGAGAGGGTCTCTCATACAATGGACATCGATATGACAGAAGTCGCTGGTTTTGGCTAGAATGCTCTTTTCTCTCTTTCTCTCTCTCTCTCTCTCTCTCTCTCTTATACGGGATGGCTTCTGCCAATGGCTCACTATGTGTGAGAACCAAGGCAAAAAGTTTTCGGGTTCCACTTTGGGATGGGAGGAGAGCGAGAGAGACTACTACTAGGACTGAAGAAAAAGTCGCTCAAATGGTATCCCAACACACACACATACATAGCCATTGATCACGTCAATTTGGAATTGATTTCACGCTTTTCTCATGGTAAACATTTTCAATGAAGCCGATAAAATTCAAAACCAACATAGAAAGAAAGAGAGAGAGAAGAGAGAGAGTGAGAAAGAGGATGATTGAATGAAGGAGGGCGGAAGCGATGGTGTGTTTACTAATGAACTGATACTCACTTCATCGAAAGGAATCCGATCGGTCATGGCTCTTGTGTGTTTGTATGTGTGTATGTGTGTGAACGGGACTTGATGAGGCCATTATCACTGTGTGGCCTACGTTTAGTGACGATCTTTGACTTGGCATCTTCTCAATCCTCCTCCTCCTAACCTGATTAACGGACTTGAGAGGCTGTCAGCCGAATGTTGTGATGGTCTGAAGATTGTATGGCTACAAAAAATAGTGATCAAAAAAAGAAAGGAAATCATCCAGCTTGAAGATATTCTGGTTAAGCATTCTTGGGATGAGCATCATTCTTGTGGCGATGATGATTCTTATGGATGATTGCTTCGGTCATTCTATTGTTTATCGTGTTCGTCAAAGAAAATTCTTGATCTTGAGAGATGGAAGAGAAAAAGTCGAAACTTGTAACAACTTTACGCGTTTCGAAGCGATGATGTTGACCACACAACATGTGTGTCATCACAACAATTGGGCTTATAGATGTATGTGTGTGTACTTCATGGTAAAGTCGACACGATTTGTGTTGGGAAGAGGAGCAAAAAAGGATGGATTTCATGGCCGAAAAAAGAATGATGATGGCCAGTTGAGCCGCGGTGGCAGGAAAAATATTCCTCCAAATAAGACGTTTATCGATTGTATGAGACTCCAATCACATGTGAATACATGCATTTTCTGGTACTCTCAAGTTCACTTTTCTCAACAAATTAGAGTAAATTTGAATATATGTCCACCCTTCTCAACGGTGGTCCTTCGATCGATTAGCTTAGATCTTCTGTTTTCTTTCCTCTCTTCTTCCTCTTCTTCTTCCTCCTCTCTTTCTCTTGACCAGTTGATGAACTGACTTCACATCCACTGATCTTGGTGCGCTCTACAAGCTCCACAAACACCGGCCACCGATAATTTTGACAGAAAATTTGACCAAATTTTAGGCCCGCTTTCTCGGCCTGCCCACAGGAACGATTCCCAAATTATCGCCTCCATTAGGCCGCCCGCAAGCCTCTGCAATCACCTCGCGTCACTCACTCACCGGTAATCACAAGTCCACACACACACACACACACACATATCCACATAGCCATAGCTGCTATGTAGTGGTCATCGGAGTGGTCAAGAGTAGAGATCGGCTTGAGAGAGAGAGAGGAAGAGAGTTACTCGTTACAGAGTTACTAGAGAGCCACTTGCTGCTTGCTCATTCATCTCAACCTAGTTGCTTAGGTAAAAAGAGGAGAAAAATGTTTGTGTGTTGAGGCTTCTTTGGAGTGGTGAAGAGATCACTTTTTGTTTCGGTAAACATATCAAGCAAGAAAAATCGTTTTGTTTCTCTCTCTTACTGTTTTATTATTTTCTAATTTCTCTCTCTCTCTCTCTCTCTCTCTCTCTCTCTCTCTCTCTCTCTCTCTCTCTCTCTCCTTCTCACTCACTTCAACGGTTCATCAACTGGAGAGCTCCTCTTCAATTCTGACCAAACCAATCTTATTGTCATCTAAGATAGTTCCCATTACTTGAGAGAGAGAGAATGCAAGCATATTAGATACTAGACAAGAAGAATAATAATCAAACAACAATTCTACTTAAGAATTCGAGAGTACCACCAACGTTGAGGTGAGAATATTGCATAGAATATACATTAGGCACCCTAGTAAGCGTATGTCTGATGGAATATCTTTGTTCAAATAGACTGATTCATGTGAAAATTTTTCTCTTATTTTCTTCCTCCACACTCTGAGGTACTTTATATCATGATCCAGTAATTAATTTTTTCTTCATTGCTCAAAAATTCTCCTCTTTCTCTCTCTCTCTCTCTCTCTCTCTCTCTCTCTCTCTCTCTTTCAATCTCAGATTTTGTCTACACTTCAAGTGTGTGTAAATTTTCTCATGAAAACAGGAGAATATACATATAGTATAATTTTGATCCCCAAGAGACACTTTTTCATCCTGTCAAGTGGCTTATAAATCAAGTCATATTCGCTTAGAACTCAACTATTTGAATTTATTCTTTCTCTATTCGACATGATATGTTATATATAGAATCACAATTTTTCTTTCCTCTCTTTCGCTCACAGCAATCAATTACATCTAGTTTTGAATCACAAAGTAATTAACTCTTCTTCCTCTCTTTTAAAGGCTGATAGATGTGTATTGTCTAAAATACATGGACAAAAAATTTATCAAATTAGCATTTGCTCTTGTTTCTTGAGTTTTCAAAAATCTTTTTACTATAACTCTTTCTCTTACACCTACATACTGTACACACAATATTTTTGCATTTAAATGACACCAAAGATATCTCTACTGAACACACACATTCCATTGGGATTATTGGTGTTAAAATTGAATGAAAGAATAAGAATGACATAGACAGAGAGAGAGAGAGAAAAAAAATTCAAATGCTTCACTAGAATGACTGAGCTTTATACACACAACATACACTATATTCTGAACATAAGTTGAATACAAAATTTAACTTGACAAACAAATTATTGTCATTCAAGAAGTTAGTTGCAAAAAAGCAAGGCTCATCTCATTTTTAAACAAGTTTCAACATAATCATATCACTTGATTACATGATCTCACTTTCATTTTCTCTCTTATATATATTCACTCGCATCACTTGTACAGCATACCGTTAGGATGCTGCTTCATTACATTGCTTCTCTCTCTCTCTCTCTCTCTCTCTCTCTCTCTCTCTCTCTCTCTCTCTGGCATAAACATCAGCCTATTCAAAATATGCACCATGAATGCTGAATTCATGAAATACTTGACTACACGATAGAGTGTTAAAAATAATACATCTTTTCTGGGTATTAAAACATCAAAATTGATGCAGTCACAGAGTGAGTGTGTGAGAGAGAAAGAAGAGGATGAAGAAGAGCTCTCTTACTAAAAATTGTCAGCTATATCTATGGCATTTTCATAAATATATATAGTGACTTATTTCTTGCTCAAACTTGACGATATTTGATCTCTTTAACGATGTCAAAATGAATTGAGATTGATGATTATGCGTGAGGATGAAAATGATGCGATGATAATAGTATCAATTTCAGCCCGCTTCGCCTTTTTCTTCTTCTTCTTCTTCTTCATCTTCATCTCCAACATTTTTTCCAGCATTTTTATTCTTTCCTTCCTTTTCCTTCTGTTCAGATGATCGAAAGTAAGATCAAATATCACAAGTTGGAAAAGAGAGAGAGAAGCGCTAAATTGAGTGACCTCAAAAGTGTCTCGTTCGAGGTGCATATATATTGGAAAGTTTTTTGTGGATCCTAATTCCATTGTGGACTCATACACACTTTTGGAAGAGGTGGAGAATATTTTCATAAATATCATGGGCACAAAGAAAGTAAAGAAGCATTTTTTGGATGGCCTGGGCTGGCCAAGCGATTATGTGGATGGAGCATTCATAGCGGTGTTAACGTGGAAAAAATATCGCCCATTCAATAGAATTTGCGCACCAAAAAGGTGTCCTAATCACTAGGCTTAAAAGGTAAACCAATAAATAAATCCTAAACCAGTGATCATGATCGCTATTCGGATAAGAATCACTTTGAACCATCTCAAAGCATGAGGCCACTCGATGAATGATACTCTCTCTCTCTTTCTTTTGCTTTTTTCATCTTCTTTTGCTTATCCCAACTTTCCATCGCTTTTTTGCTCAAGACTGTTCATCATGAATGTGATTTTGAAGGAGAGAGGATAGCAAATTATTTGTGACCAAGAGAGAGAGAGAGAGAGAGAGAGAGAGAGAGAGAGAGAGAGAGAGAGAGAGAGAGAGAGAGAGAAAGAAAGAGGAGTAGCAATGAAAATTTTTTGATAAGAGTCAATCGTCAAAACGATCCTCAGCTATCATGATGATAATTACCAAATGATTGGCTAAGAATTCCAATCAGTCTAGCATATACATACACATACACATGCAGTGAAGATGAAAATTTGCCACAACCATTAATTGACAGTGTTCTCGGTACCTGAAGCTGTTCAGAATTTTCTTCTTCTTCATCTTCTTCTTTTTCTTCCTCTCTTCGTTCCAGGAGGACTTACTCTCAACTAGTCACCAACCTGACTCATTTTCTGGTGAATATGTATCTGATTCAGATAAATGTTAAACATTGGTGAGAACTCAACTTTATCCCTCCTCATTCCCCTCCTCTCTCTCTCTCTCTCTCTCTCTCTCTCTCTCTCTCTCTCTCTCTCTCTCTCTCTCTCTCTCTCTCATCTGTCCATCTGAGAGAGAGAGAATGTCTCTTTGACTTTTAGTCCTCATGAGTGAAAAGAAGCATCAACAAACTTGGAACACTTAACTATTGCTCTTCTCTCTCTCTTTCTATCTCTGCCTGTTACCAAACCCAAGTGAATGCTTGTGATAACATCATGTGGCTGGTTGATGCCACATGATGAACAAGAAAGTTCAGAGAGAGGGCTCATACTAGCCTTAAGTTCTGAGGGTTGATGATGAACTGATGGAAACTCTCGAGATGAGGTTGCCTGTTCGATAAAGGAGAGAATAAAATCGGATAGAGGATAATCACAGCTATTCTAAATATTTGAAGCTAACTGATTATAACTATCTCACTTACCTCCACTACGTATCATAGGTAATAAACAATTCAATAAATATTCATGCTTGATCCATGACTTTTGAGAGGTCATGTTTGCACTGTAGATCTGTCTTTTTCTCATTCATTAATGTAATGCATTGATGAGTGCGCTCTCTCTCTATCTTCAGCTTATCATGTTCATTAGGAATTATCGTCAAATGATACGGCTTATTCGCACAGAATTACAGGTCCTCACATGCTTTTTTGGGGATCTTCTAACTTTTTATCATCACTATTTTGAGAGGAAGCAAACTTGATGAAAATTGCTTTCCACTCGATGAATAGTGTTTTACTTTTAGTGGTTCAAATTCTCTTACCTTGTTAGCATTCCATCTTTCTCTCATGAAAGAATCTCTCTCTCTCTCTCTCTCTCTCTCTCTCTCTCTCTCTCTCTCTCTC
>QZCP01000053.1:21540-45009 GCA_003956705.1 Brevipalpus yothersi
CTCTCTCTCTCTCTCTCTCTCTCTCTCTCTCTCTCTCTCTCTCTCTCTCTCTCTCTCTCTCTTCATGATAAGAATATTGGTTACACTTTTATCGTTTTCTCTTAACTTGCCCATTAGCGTCGTCTGTCGGAAATGGTAGATAATGTTAAGTAAACCAGAATATTGACCACTATAAATCGAGAACATTCCCTGTCTATCTTCTTCACTTACTGTCTGATAGTGATCACATTCATCATACATATATATCATTGTATGAGTAGATGATGATTTGAACAAAAATTTCCTTTCTTTTTCACCACTTCATTTTGACAGCAAAATTTGAATTACTTTTTTATGCTGAAATTGACATGAAATGCGAAAAAAACTATGTCTCGATTTGGCCTCTCTCTCTCTCTTCTCTCTACTCATACCACTCGTTGCTGTTGCTGTATCATCATCAAAATTCCACTTGCTCATAATCGTCCAGATCATCTTAGTGGTCGCCGTTTGGCCTAATGAATGGTCAGACAATAAGCAGTCACATATGGTGAATGGTGATTGCCCGAATGATGATTACTTTGAGTACTGGTTACTCACTAAGATGGATTGTGATTATGAATGAGAGAGAGAGAAGTGAACACAGATATGCTTCACATCAGAAGATTACATTCAGCGTTCACCTGAGAAACGCTTGTATAATGTCCAGAATATCGAGTTGATGTGGTCATCAGCCGTATACATACACATACGTATATATACGACTGATGGTTTGTTCACTTTGTACTTGTGTTTCTCAATTTCTTTTCTGTATTATACAACGTTTTTTGATAAACACACACAATAACACCGGTTGTTATGGTTGTTTACAGGATAAGGCACAAGTTTTTCGAAGCGAGGAAGAAGAGGAGGAAGAAAAAAAGCGAAAAAAGAGAGAAGAAGAAAAGAATAAAGCATGTGAGATGGGTGATTATCATCATCTTCGCGACGATGCTTCACCACCATTATTTTCTATCTTTTAGGGGCTTCAAATTTTGCAGAGCATTTTAGATGCTGTGATTATCCAGTCTGAGAATCCAGTTGTTCAGAGAATAGAATAAAGAGAGAGAGAGAGAGAGAGAGAGAGAGAAGATTTTGTGCGCGCCTTTTTTTCGCCAATCTTAAAGGTTTCCCTTTTTCATTCGGACACACACACTTAGTCGATAGGTGTTTGTATAGGAAAGATGATGAAATGTATGGTAAGATCATGTATCATTAGATATATAAAAAACGATGGATATCAAGATGGTTTTCCGGGAAGATAGAGAGAGAGAAAGAGAAAGAGAAAAAAGAGGGTAAATATAAATGTATATCAAAAAGCATTTATATATAAAAGTGACCATTGAAATGATCATCATTTTTTTCGGTGCTCTATTCAAAGTGGCTCACACCAGGACTGGAATGAAAACTGCGTTTTTTATCTTCTTGAACAACTCAAATGCCGAAGTGTGCAGACTGGATTCTCATTCGATATGCTTTTCATGCAATTTATAAACACACATACACTAAGCGAGCACCTCCTTTCATCACCATAAATTATATCTACCTAATATTCTGAATCTATTGCAATACAATCTTCTCTCTCTCTCCTCATCACTTTACCGCCTCCCATTCGGCTATTTTCTCTTTCTCTCTCTCTCTCTCTCTCTCTCTCTCTTGCTATGCTCACCTTCTATTAGTTGAAATAAGAAAGAAGCATACATCCTGGAACATGCTGTACTTGCATGCTTTACCTTTCCACCGTTACTCAAGCAAACATTACAATATTCAAGTTACTCGAGCTTGCCACGCGCTTATGCAAATGATACTCTCTGCCAACATAAACTGTACTTTGCTGTTCTTTTTTTTAGTTTGGTCTTTTATTCCTGCCGCTCTTTTTCATCACTTAATTAGGGAAGATAGAGAGAGAGGGAGAGAGAGAAAGGAATAAAAATTCAAGCATCAGCAGGATATTATCAGCATCATTTTCATCATCATCACAATACAAAATCAAGCAAGTTATATCAATTCTTGTCGGCCACATTTGCCATAAGAGACAACCAAATTGATGCTCAAAAGCCGCGAAAATGAGTTCATGGGGCATCAAAGGTGGCCCACTGAGTAAGTGGGGTGAGGCAAGTGGAGAGGAAAGAAAGATTGTTAAATCATATTTCAAAACTGATTTTGTGTTGTTTCCACTTCCGTAACATGGAACCAGAGAAAGCCTGGAAGGTTCCTGCAAAAAACTAAGAAAAGTAATAAAACTCACACTGTAAGCCTAGAGTTTCCTTTTTCTTCATACAGAGAAAGAATCACTATACTACTGCTTGAAATACACTCCTCTCAGCTTATGACTGAGGAGCAAGAGGAAAGTTATCAGCAATTTTTGAAAAGTAAAGGAATTCATTCTCGATACTTACTCTACTTGCTCTCCAGGATCATGTAATCGCTTTTGTTCTCAGCATGAAGCATTTCTTGAATGATGAGATTATCAGAATTTCCAATGGCTTTTCATGTTCAACTTTCAACATTCCACTGTTGTTACTACTACTACTATTACCATTTTCTAGAGCAATTGTCGCTAGTCATTAAGAGGAATTGATTGTAGTAATCCAGGAGGAAAATTTTCCTCTACGATAAAATGTTTGAAAGTTTTCTGGAAAAATTTTTCAAAATACGAAGGAATAAATCTCATTTCCGGAAATAAACTGCCTCCAAGGGGAAATCCTATGCTATTCTTTGACTGGTTGACCATTATTTTGCCAGTTGAAAATGTATGGTTCCGATTTGAGATAAGAGGTACTCGTAACATTTGAAGTAAAGTAACTGGTGGATGAATTTTACTTGGCCATCCTAATATCAGGAACCTTTTTTCTTTTTCCCAATAGATCCAAATCTTCTGAACATCATGTAGGATCGTTTTATGGCCACTGGTAGAGGACATGTTTTCTGTAGAACATGCCTCAAAGGATTCTTTTCGTATTTCGATTTGATCCACAGGAAATTCCAACAACATACCATGAAAAGTAGAAAAATATACGAATGTTCTATTTTATTCTCCGAGATCAAGAAAGACAACCTTTCGGGAAATTTGATTCCCAAAAAAATGTTGTTCAGTAGACATGTAAGACAAACCGAACACGAAAAAGCAAGGAATGTCTGTTGAATTGTTCATACTCTCTCTATCTCAAGTATAATACATGGACATCGGAAACAGGACTCGGAAACAGATTGGTTGAATATAAAACCAATTGAAAAGTATTGAATATGTCCATACATATATATGAGGATTCAAATCAGCTCTCAAAAAAATATGACTGAATAAACTTTCTTTGTCGAAGGTCAAGAAGAAAAATGACCTTACATCAGATGGATTGAGCATCATTCCGCCTCCGATCATTGTGTGAATCATGATGACAAATGAAAAAATGTCAATGATCCCTGATTTTTGGCCATCTCCTGGGGAAGTGGAAGAAGGAAGAGATACCCATGAACTTCTGATGATCTCACTTTGGTACACTCATCAGTATGGACGATTAGAGTTGCCTGCAGTAGTCGTGAATCGTGTGATGAAGAAAGAGAGAAAAACAGATCAATGTTGACGGAGTGCAAGCTATTCGTAAAGCTTATCGCTACTTGTGAGCTCTCACCAGTGTCTGTGGTCACTGGTATCGATGTCATCAGAGGAATTCAGAGAGAAAAACCCAAGTGATGATCATGAGCCAATGATGCTGGATGAGAGAGGGTGTAAGGAGGAGAGAGAGGTAGAGATGCTGAAAGGAGGAAAAACGAGTAGTACTCAAAGATTAGATTTGCCACAGAGGAGAAAGAGTGGGTGAAAGAGAGAGAGCTGCGTCATCAATATCAATTTGGTACCACAAGCGTTTCCCTAATAAGTTGACCAGTGGTCACTCATAATTGTGCTCTGCCCACCAGAGGTTTGAGAGAGAGAGAGAGCTGCTCTTGTCATTGGTAGTTAGCTTATTGCAAAGTGATTTATAGTAATCCGAATGAGTGTTTTCACCTAATAATGCATCCTTTCGATCAGAAAGGCATCCAAAAAGCTCAGGACCTGGCCAAAAGGAATCAAACCTCAGTATAAGAGTAGGAGAAAGAAAGAGAAAAGAAAAATATAAGAGCACCAGTGCTCTGGCATGGACCAATGTTTCAATGCCCTCTGTTGCCTGAGTGTCACTGTTTTCATGATGATAGATGACCACTTTTATATATAGGGCTCTGTGTGAATACCTTAGATGAATCAGGTTGATATCCATTTGTATTCTTCCTTTCCATCTTGATCATTAGACCTTTTGGTAGACGAAAATCGATATACATCCTGATGACTTTATCTTTTGTTCCTTACCGTGTACACAGTGATACTAGATTTTTGTAAAAGGAATACATCTCGTATCTTTTCTCCTCCTTACACGTATCTGATTTGCTCAGGTTTCCATCATGGGGGGTTGGAATGGATAGTTGATGCATGCATATTGCCTATGTGTGTGAGTATGTGTGTGTGTGTGTTGAGAGGCAAAATATCTTGGAATCGGCTAACAAATCATCAGGACTGTAAAAAGGCACTAAAATTGTCAGACAAAGGCCATAGATTACCACATGTTTAGTGAACCTGTGTGTTTTTCGGCAATTCCTTGCAATTCCCATGAGATTGAATGCTAAAATTGCCCTTAAAAGTAGCCGATCACTTTCGGGACTCCTTTTTTCCCTTCTCATGAGCCATCCTTCAGGCGATGGCCATGTTGACCCGAACTACAACGGGGAGTCCAAAGAAACAGGTAAGATAAGCTTCTGAAACACGGTAGCACATATTCACTTAACGAACTTAGGGACTTTGAGAGGAATCCGGTGTATGGTGAGCACCGGAAGGCTTGTTTTCAAGGGGGATCCATTCTTTGAAAAATATTAGACCAAGTGGTCTTGACACGCTGCCGAAGTATTGGGCATTATGTAGATGGTTAAGTGGGACCAAGAGGAGAGAGAGAGAGAGAGAAAGAAAGAGAGAAAATAAAGGAAGAAAACCCTTCGTTTCAAGTCACAAGGCTAGATTGGAGACCCGATAAGATGGCCGGTGGTCCAAAGGTCCGAGATGTCCAAGATGTCCGAATGTCCAAGTGGATAAGCCTTTTTTTCAGGGGTCCAGCTTGAGACTTACATGGAAATAAATCATAAGAATGACCTGTCGATCACTAGAAGCCGCTCGTGTCTCAAGCTATCGGATCGGATTTACTTCTTTCGGATGATCAGTGATCCATTGTTAAGCCAGTTATTGTGTCAAAGGATCTTGACGGAAAAAGCAGAGTAAAACCAATTTGAATGGTATCGAAAAATGAATGATAGAGAGAGAAAAAAAGAGAAAAAGGTAGTCAAAAAAGATTTTCCTCAGAATATGCACATTGATTGCCGAATGTTTGCCTAACTGGGGGTTGTTGTTTTTCGGTACAAAAACAATCATTTTAATATCTGTGAGTGTACATTCCAATTTTGGAATGGACCAATTTTCGATGAGGTGTATTTTCGTGTGTCAATTTAGGATCCAAAATAGTTGAAAACAATAAGTTTGTGTACAGTCTGACAAAGGCCTCGAGGGAGAAGCGGCTCATTTGCAAATTAAAGGGTTAAACAAGGAGCCAAAAGCTCATTACTTGAATGTCACCCTTTACTTACATCCAACTATTGCAACTTTCTCTCTCTCTCTCTCTCTTTTCTAGCAAGTGTTTGTTGCTTTTGAGGGGTCATTCTTGACTATTGAGCATATTCTTTCGTCTGGACATTGTGGCCGATGGAATACTTTTCCTTTTCTGTTTTCTAGCACACATAGAGACACACAAAATTAACTCACTTTGTTTGTTCCTTTTTCTGGTTTTACGTTCTATTTTTCCATCCCTTTTTCTTGGCATCAATTTGTATTCAGCTCACTATGACCTATCATTGGGCCTAAATTTCTGTGAAATAAGGCCCACAGTCTCAATGCTTGATATTCTTTCTTTTTCTCTCTCTCTCCCTCTTACTTTCAACGTTTACCTTGGCACACACATAGAGACACACAATTTTCGGCCACCGTGTTAGAATGATGAATCTAGGGGCGGAAAATAGGCTTCGGTCAGTGAAAGAGCGGAAAAAAAAGTGGGCGGAATAGCCATGAGGAATCGATATATATAAGCTCATCCACATACACATGCAAGGCCAATTCATGAATTCTCATTCATCCCAACTTTGTCCTACTGGCCATCAGCAACATGACCACCAAATATTTCGAATGAACTACATGAAGAGACCTTTGCACACACATACACACATGGATGACATTTACTCAATCTTTTCTGGCTCTCTATTCGCCTTCTTCTTCTTCTCCTCCTTTCATCATCAGACCTCATCATGTCATATGTGGAGGAATGAATGTCGAAAGTAAAAGATATCCAGTGAGAGAGGAATTTTTTTCTCCTACCAAACATCATATGGAATGAGTTTTTCTTGTTCAGATGGAATATAATTTCCTGAATTCAACCGAACAAGTGACTCATGATGTTCACTGTATGTGAGAAGAAGTATGGTACATGGAAGTAGAATATTGGATAGGAAAAGCTGACATGGACAAGCAGAAGTAAACATGATGTCCAAACAGTGAACGTTAGGCTTTGTAATCGTCGTTGCTTGACAGAGAGAAGAGAGAGAAAATATCCTCATGTCATGAGTAAAGCAATGAACAAGATGATGGGATTAAAGTTGTGACATGAATTCCCAGAAGCATTTCCTTCTCTTTTTCTTCTTCCTCTCTTCTCTCTCCTCTTCATAGTCCATAGTCCAATGAAAGTCACCATCAAAGATCATCCAGTGAATCCTTTGAACAGAGAGCGAGAGGGAATCATAGGAGAGATAGCATAGAGTATTCCTAGAATACACATTAGAAAACAAGACAGAGTGTAGAAACACTTGGATGACACTGATATCCATTTGGGAGAGAGAGGCGACAATCTGATGCCTTATGGTTCGATTTCATTGCTACATGATTACGGCAAACTTGATCCCTTTCCTTTGACAAGACGAAACATTGTCTCAACTTGTACGTTTCTCATACCAAACAACACTTCTTCTTATACCGCCCAATGTTCATGATGATATGGTCAATACGCTTGAGTCACTGTTATTCCGAGTGTTATTTATCATGTCCTTTCTTCATTGCTTTTCCAACAGCATTTTCTTGTACTGTGTATGTGGACATTGCAAGGAATTGAGTGGAAGAAAATTAAAAATAATAATCTTACAGCCTTAGCAAAGTGTCAAGCGATGATCATTTCGATCCATACAAACGATTTTTTCCATGAGCTAATAAATAAATTATCGGATATTGATCAATCGATTTGTGGTATAAACTACTAGCATTCATTTACGATCCAGGAAGTCTGGTGGAAGAGGCAGTTCAGATGATTCTTCACAATATAATAACCTAACCAAAACTACCAATACTGATACCTGCATTCATTCTCTGATCATTAGTTATTTGCTTAGCCGAAATTTCCAGCATCTATACCAATGAGTCAAGCATATGAAAGTGAGTGGCTTTTTTGCCTTTTCTTATTAGTTTTCGCTGAGAGGGAAAATGTTTTACAAAAAATCAAAGTTCTGATCATTAAAATGAGTTGTAGTTAGAAAACAAATCATTTTACCAAAAGAGAGGGAAGATAATTTTCGTGAATTGAAATGTTTACCGAAACAAAAAGTGATCTCTTCACCACTCCAAAGAAGCTCCAACATACAAACATTTTTCTCCTCTCTCTCTCTCTTTACCTAAGCAACTAGGTTGAGATGAATGAGCAAGCAGCAAGTGGCGATCACGAGAAACTCTCTTCCTCTTTCTCTCTCTCTCTCTCTCAAGCCGATCTCTACTCTTGACCACTCCGATGACCACTACATAGCAGCTATGGCTATGTGGATATGTGTGTGTGGACTTGTGATTACCGGTGAGTGAGTGACGCGAGGTGATTGCAGAGGCTTGCGGGCGGCCTAATGGAGGCGATAATTTGGGAATCGTTCCTGTGGGCAGGCCGAGAAAGCGGGCCTAAAATTTGGTCAAATTTTCTGTCAAAATTATCGGTGGCCGGTGTTTGTGGAGCTTGTAGAGCGCACCAAGATCAGTGGATGTGAAGTCAGTTCATCAACTGGTCAAGAGAAAGAGAGGAGGAAGAAGAAGAAGAAGAGGAAGAAGAGAGGAAAGAAAACAGAAGATTCAAGCTAATCGATCGAAGGACCACCGTTGAGAAGGGTGGATATGAATGTGTGAGTGTAAGTGAATTAAAATCTCACAAAGAATAGAAGGTGATGATACACTTGCATATCTGATCAGCTTATTGACAATCAAAGAGTAGCGGTACATTGCTTACTGAACTAAGGTAACAGCAGGAAGCGTTCGTTAAAATAAGCTTTGTCAAAAGTAATGGTTTGTTGACAGGCAAAGAATGGTAAAACTCTCGAAAACTTTTCCCTTCGAGCTCAATAATATCGCTTTGCTATTCCTCTATCAGCTCAAAATATCATAACAGAATTATGTAACACAATGAGGGAAGCTAATATATTATGACTCGAAAAGGAATAAGTTCCGTATGAATATACAGAATTGTCTCAAAGAATCATGACAAAACATTAGTTCAATCCAATTTTTTACCATATGCCTACTTAAACTCCTAGCAATATGCTCGAACATCTTGTCAATACCTTTTCTCTTGGAATATGGATGTGAAAAAAAACGTGAGAATACAGTTCACCAAGAATAACAAAACTGCTTAGTATAACTCAAATGGACATCTTGAAGAACTCATTTGAAAGGGCTCGAATTGGTTTCGCTCTATGATAACATCATACACTTGGTCCATGTGTGTGTATACGTATATGTAGTGGCCATGACCGATCAGATTCGTTCCGATCAAGTGTCTCGCTCAATTTGTGTGTCCCAGTTGATCTTTTTTTCGAGTATAATAAAAGATATTCTTTTCTCTCCTTCTCAGCCAAAATTTTCAAGTAACCTGGCAAAGTGAACAAATTTTCCATCACATTCCAGCCTATTAGGACAGTAAACAAACCGTCAAATAAATTTTGAAGAAGGCGTAATCGATGAGTAGCACCTAAGCCAGATATATTCTATCCTCTATTCTATTGTCAGTGAAGGGAAACTTTTTTCACTTATTCAAACATCTTTTGAGCTCTTCTTCTTCATTTGAAAAGCTTATGTGGCCATAAGGAACGTGGCCGCTCCTGTGTGTTAGAACTCAAACAGTTTTCCATTGTGTATGATGTCCATGATCAAATGATCTTGAAGAAAGAAAAAGTATGCAAAAGTGAGCGAAAGGAATCGTGAAATGAGAGAGAGAGAGAGAGAGAGAGAGAGAGAGAGAGAGAGAGAGAGAGAGAAACCCAAACATACATCATCTAGAATCATCAAGAAATCATCAGGATCATGATGATAGAATTCATTGATCGTATTTGCCGACATTCAAGACGAAAAAAAGCCATTCCCTTTGGATAGGAGAGTAAAAAATAAATCAACCAGGGCAAAGTTATTCGGCTGTGGATAAAATTTTGTCAAAATGGTATTCCTCTATGGGTGCATGTATAAATTACATAGGATGCTGGGTAAAATTTTTTGTTCGGTACGCGCTGATCGGTATACATTGAAACTATTATCGTCAACATGACTCTCCCAGATACGTGTTCATGTTTACACACACACATACAATATTGAACCTAAAAAGAGTGGAAGAAAAAAGTTTGTCTCTTTCTTTCTTTCTTTCTCTCTTTCTCTGTGACAATAACAATAGATTGACTCAAACAATGGATACCCTAATATTTCAACCGGTACGAGTGTGTATGTGTATGTATGTCTATGTGTCTATGTGTTGCTCCACAATGTGATTTAAACAGGGTTCAGGGTGGCCATGATCTTGGGTCACTTCACACTCCCATCGGTTTGCCGCAATATGGGTGACCGCCCACTTGGATCCATATATATACACACAAAATCAAGTTACCATTCGAAATTAGTCAATCGAAATGTTTTCCATCTTTTCATCCAACTTTTAATGGTGACTGAGTTCGCATCGTTAGCGCCACAAAAAAAAGTGCGTCTTTTTAACACGATAAAACATGTAATCAATATGAATCAACTGAAAATGTCACTCTACTGGGCCACTTTGCGCTTCTATGCATCTCTCTCTCTCTCTCTCTCTCTCTCTCTCTCTCTCTCTCTCTCTGTTCATTTTGTCACAGCATACTAAACATAACATTCAAAGCGAATAGAAAGAGAGAGGAACCCAAAGCACCAAGCCGCGGCCACATCGAGCAGTATGTATTGTGTCATCCAAAAAAGAGTCATTGGACCGAGAACCAAAGATTTAGAGTGTTTAAATACATTATCGTGCGAATCTCTCTGCACGATGGTACACTAGAACGCCTCTGATCGTATTCTCTATGATATCGATCGATAACTAGCCGCACATATTGGAAAAAGTGCGTTCATTAGTTGGAATTGGAAAATTGCAAATTATTATTAATCCGGGAAGTATTTCCATAATTAAGAAGGAAATACCAAGAAACGCTGATATTCTTAGGAACTTTCAAAAGTATCAGAAGTTTTAGCCAAGAAAATCATGATACAAGGTTTCTTTTCTGAATAATTTCGAATGATTCTGATTCATTTCTGCTCCCTTATTACAGTAGAGTTGCACACTTTTTCGGCTACTCTATAAATCCTACAAATTTTGCTCGCTTGGTTCCCACCAAAACTCCTGACTCCATCTGGGATTGAATGTGTGAAACCACTTATTCTGAGTAGTTCGAAAAGTTCTAACCAGACCGCGCTACGCATTCTGGACTGTAAAGTTTGGAGGGAAGCGATAATTCTGATGCTCCAAGAAGTTTTTCTTTCAAATTTCGAGAAAAATATCAGTTCTTCTCAGGTCACTGAAGATACCACATCTCTTAGCAAAAAATTTTGAGAAACATCCTCAATCCAACTGGTAACTGGAAGGTCCTACATGTATGTTGGAGATATTCCCATCAGAAATTGGAATTGAAATTCACTCTCCTCTCTTAATTGAAAAAGAATGGATTAAGGTGGATTAAATATTTCAAAACAAGAGAAATCATCGCTAATTTGCTTATTCATCAGTTTAGGTATTAGAATTAGAGTATTAAAATGTAATGAGGCTTATTTCCATTGATATATTGCCTTATATTGTTCCATTAATCATGGCCCATCACAATTCTTATGCATCATATTAACATTACTAGGGTTGATTTGCATACATATATTTTTGGATCTGAAAGAATTCCACTAGCCTCATTTGACAAATATATAAAACTGAGCTTATAACCCAATAGTGTTTTCTCGCAAAGTTCTAGCATTCGATTGGCCAGTTTCAGATCTTACTTGAGTACATGCGCTTCAGGTCGCATTCTAGTAGTTCTAGTAAGTGTTCGAGCGCGTGAGTATGGATCGTTGTGATTCGATCGGCCAGCATTCACACTCTGGACTGTCCTATCTTGTTCAATTTTTCTCTCTCCCACATAGTTTTGCTGGATATTTGTTCATTCCAAATCAGATGATCTATTAGTACTGACCATACAGAATTCGTGAATAATTTGCTGATATTTGGGTGTTATATGCTTTTTTGCAAACTTTCCTGGTTTTATTCAATTTTGAAGTGTAATCAACATTCCAATATTCCATTTGATTGCAAATTTGAGCAGTAAAATTCTTTCAATTTGCATTCTCGGACTGGGTCACTTCAATTTTTTGTGTATTCTCTCTGGTTTTCCTCTTCAAACACATCCTGGGTTTATCACTTCTGTTACCGTTCAATAGTATGGGCGGTCATGCAACCTCATCTCCAGGATTGAGAACAGTTTCTCCAGGCTTATCACTGTGGTCTCAATCGTACGAAGTTGCTCGAGTTGGTCAACACCAAACTTCACAATCGACAATTGATCAATCACAATCAAACTTGTCCTCTTCATCTATTGTGCCCAATTCATCTTCTATTATTGCTTCTGTGCCTTCCACTGTTACTGAATCGACACTTTCGCCCGCATATCTGCAAGGCTCCTCACCAGCCACCGGCAGTACGGTGACCGCTATTTGTGGACTTAATCCATATGAATCACGATTTATGGGCTCAACATATCCACGTATAAGCAGTATTTACGGTTCTTCATACTCAGAAGCACCGGTCACATCGCCCGGCTATATGACAGCATTTGCTGCTGCTGCAGCCGCTGGCCCAGCATCCATGTATCCACCATTGGTGAGTGCCACAGGAGCTAATATTTGATTTATATCATCTTTTAATTATTGAATAATAGTTGGGCGTGTGAGATATGCTGAAATATCGATGCCAAAGATGGAAAAATTCAATCCCAATTTTTCAGAAATTAGCTTTAAATGAATCAAATCAATTTTAACTCACTTCCAATATCGTTCTATTCCGTTTCTCATTCCCTTTCCATCTCATTTTGTTCCACTATTGTGAATGCTCATCACAAAAGAGTCATCCGTATGATATGAAGGAAAGTAATGGCAGTAATTGGACACCTCTTCCCTCAACTGCCTGTTATTCCTATGATAGTTCACTGTACAATGCATATGGTGACCGATATGGAGCTCTGGAAAGTGCAGCTCGTCGAAAGAATGCAACAAGAGAGACAACCAATACACTGAAATCGTGGCTATATGAACATCGAAAGAATCCATATCCTACCAAGGGTGAAAAAATAATGCTCGCCATAATTACTAAAATGACTCTCACTCAAGTAAGTGTTATTCGCATTTTTTTGCAACTTTTACTTCATTTTATGCTAAATTAATTCCGTTTAGTACATCAGAACCTTCATTGAATCATATTGGAAGACAGTCTGATGAAACACTTGTACATTTGTACTTGAATTTATGAGCATGAACGAATGACTCAGGATTGTTCTCAGAGAATGAACTTTCATTGAAGTTATGTTCCTCAGCTTCATGAAATCATGAATGAAATTGAATTCTTCGTAACATGGGATATTGGTCTCTTACTAGGTGTCTACATGGTTTGCGAATGCACGAAGAAGATTGAAAAAAGAAAATAAAATGACATGGGAACCACGGAATAAGAGTAATGATAATCAAGATGCGGATGATAAAGATTCCAATAATGATAGTGATGACAATTCATGTTCACCTGTTATTTCGGATAGCTTGTCTGTGTCTGGTTCAACTAATTCAAGTTCGGATCCTCATCATACCTATAATCCTCTCAAGCCGGTGAAAACAGAGTCCAATGGTTTAAATTCACAGTGCCATAAACATCCAGCACATGATCGACCACTAGCAAAAAGACCTTACAATGACGGTAAGTAATGAATAGTTCTAAAGTATCTAGACAATATTCTCTTTCAAGAGAAATATATTGAGGAATCTAGCTTAAAGAAAATTCTGAACCAAAAGAGATATTGACTCATCTAGCTCGAGCGAACTCAATTGAATACTATTTTACAGAAGAAGTGTATATTCTTAGGCAACAAATTCTGATGTTTCTCTTAAAATTTCTCAATATCACAATGATTGCATGAGACACATGAGAGCTACGAAAAGAATACGAAAAAAGCATGCGTTTCGAATTGCTCGTTTGCGTAAGATTTATTCTCCCAATGGGAGCCCATCAGAGCATTATAAGATTATTTATTTGAGCAATACAAGTGTTGGACAAGAATTGACTACATGAAATCAGGACATGTTCAGAACAAATATCTCTCTCCATAAAATCAGCATCCCTGTAGAGTAACAAAATTCTTTCTCTCCATCTTTCTCTCTTGCTTTTTGCTCTGTTTTCACCTCTTCTGATACACGTTTAACAAGATTAAGACAAACACCTAGTCGGTTGTTGGAGTTTGTATGCATTATTTGTCGAGAATATTGTAATATTTTTATTGAAATTTGTGACAAGAATCGGAAATCATGCCCAACAATCGAAAAGCGAATTGAGTGGCATTGAATTAGGCCATCGACAGCTCAGCTTTCCGGACGACCTATCTATGATCACGAGAATTCAAATGGAGAGACTTAGCGTCTATGGGCAATTGGAAGGTGGGCTGGATCAAGGATTAACCGTTGGTCGAGTAACGGTGGGCTGATACCTGTCACAAGTCCACAAAGCATGGCTCAATCGATGCTTTCCTAGGGAATACATTGTTTCAGTCCATCGAATCGAAAATAGGTTTCAATTCTTGAGGCTCACTTCTCTCTGTAAGACTAAGCATCTCATGCATATTCGTCACCACTTTTTTCAGTGAATACAAATCCTGAGACTAGCCTCAAATTCGATTGACATTCTCTATACACAAGAATTTGGCATGCAAAGAGGGAAAGAGAGAGAGAGAGAGGATTTTCGTGTTGAAACTTTCTACCTATCGAAAAAGAATGGAAAAGCATTCTCTCTCTCTCTCTCTCTCTCTTCATCGTATGAGTGTGTATGTATTCCCAGAGTATCTCTTGTGTTGCTCGCTCTTTTCACTGCCCAGTATTCCCTTTTCACGTACGTATAAAGGAACGCTTCTCTTTCCTTTCTCAAGTATTTATCGAGAGAACTTTTGACACACAATTGATATCCTTCTTAGTATTATGTGTATGTGAATAAAAGCATAAAAGTAGGAGAAAAGAAAAAGTATCAGAAGGAGGAGGAAGATGAGAGAGAGGGGAAAATGAGTGGAACATTCTGTTTGCCATCGAGACTTGGATGTGAATCACATGTTCATTCCAGAAGGTGACATGACGAAACAAATCCATGCGAATGTAAACACGATTTGAAAGACTTGTAACCACAATCTTGTTTTCCCTTTTAAGCCATTCTACGTTTTTATGGATGATGCCTTTTTCACATTTATTTGGGCCAACCATTTTCCTCGGGATGTTGGCCATAAAAATTTATCATGTATTGATTGTGAATTTTTATTAGCCTTACTCTATTTTGTTCACTGATATTTTGCAACTCTTTTCGGTGTGTTGTGATTTGTAATGTTGATAGCTAATTTTAAGGCCCAAATTAGCTTACAGGGATTCAATGAGATTCTCGGTTTACCAAATAGCCATTAAACACTTGAAGAATTTACTTCGAGTACAAGTGATGATGGTAATAATTAGCAATCACATCACGCCGCATACCATTGTTAATTTGTTTGATTCACTAGAGAGGAGGCGAGAGAATATTCCTCTTTGTTTTTGTTTTTACTTCTAGCTAAAAGAGATGAAAGTTTATTTAACCAACTTAGGTTCACCAAAGTCATTCATTTTAATCAGAGGGCAAAAGTGGAAAAGAGAGAGACCCATGAGGAACCACCGTTTTCAGACTCATTTTTCTATGATCAAAAGTGAAGCTGAGGATTGCTGAACTAAATTTTGCTCCACAACTTGCCAAGCTATTCCCATCTTCCCCACCTCCTCCACCTCCTCCTCTTCTCATCAGATTTGATTTATACCATTGATACTCTCCTCTTCTCTCTTCTTTCGGATGCTCTCTGTAGCCTGGATTCCAGTACCGTGAGAGCTCTGAGAAGAAGTAATCTGAACATCCTCTTCCAGCAATGTATAGGTTTAACAAGATAATAGCAAGTAAGCAAACTCATGCACTTTCAGCAGCATCTTTTACTCGTAATCGAACTTATAGGGCATCAGGATGAGAGAGGGGAGAGGAAAAGAGATGCGAGCAACACTGATGGGCAAAACACTCGATTTTCAAACGTCGATGCTCAGTATTCATGTTTCTCAAGCAAAATGAGTCTCGTGAAAGTAATCAAACATTCAATTCCTAATGCATTCGTTTTTCGATCACCTTTTAGGAATAAATTTTCTCTCTCTCTCTCTCTCTCTCTTCATCACACAGGTTTTCTAAGTGAATGANNNNGAGAGAGAGAGAGAGAGAGAGAGAGAGAGAGAGAGAGAGAACTGTAACAAAGAGAAAAAGAGAGAAGCCAATATTTCAAATGCTTGATGCTTTATTTTCCTTCCTTTTGCTTTCCGCCGTTTGACTCTCATTTTATCATCTATTATCATCATCTTTTCTGACTTTTACGCACAATTTCTCTCTCTATTCCTCTTTCTTTCTATTCTCTCTTGAGTATCTTTAGAGCTACAATCTCACACTCATCTATTCCCGCATCTCTCCAGCCTTCTATTCTTTTTGCTTTCTCTCTTTTCTCTCCTCATCTCTTTGCTGTCTCTTTATCCATAATTTAACGCCGAATCAGACGAAAAGAAGCCACTCATGATGACCTTTCCGCTAGCCACTACATGATATCTTTTTCTGAGCATCACATGCTGCTTCATCAGGATCATAAACATTATCACTTTTGTATCCTCTACATTCCCTTCCTATTCCAATTGCCTACTTTTTGCCTTCCTCTTATGATTCCATACTGATAATAGTGTTGATGATGATCCCTGAAAAACTATTCTCTTTTTCCACTCTGTTGGTTAACAGGTCGAATAGATCGTGATCAAGCATCAGGACGAGTGGTACAGCGTATTGATGTCCACCAAAGATTGGTTAACGATCGAATTGTGAAGGCTGAAAATAATCACATGAACATGGATGAAGTGAAAAGCAGAATGAATCCTCATCAACATCATCAACATCACCATAGACCAGTGTTAGATCATGATATGACCAATGGACCAATTCATGGTGTCGAGGTCGATGGTCATCCAAGAGACGATTGTAACGATAATCAAAGGTGAGAAAAGTGGTACACATTGCACTTTGAATTACTTACATTATTATTGTTACTGTGATATCTATTGTCCAAACGATTAATTGTAATGAGCTTAACATGATAAACACCAGCCATATACACATGCTTGAGATGATAGCATTTGAGAGCCCTATTGTCATTACGTTATCCGAACATAAGCTTAGACTTGTAGTGGGAATAAAGAGAGAGAAAGATACATGAATAGCACTATAGATGAATAGATTTTCAGATACATGATAATAAGTTTGCTAAAGTTTGTTATTGAAGGCAAAAATTTGCATTACGATTTACGATCATGAATGAAAGAGAAAAAGTGAATACTTTCAGGCTATTTTGTGTTGCATTTGTTTCCGTTTTTTTTCTGTTCATATTCATGAAAGAATAACTTATTTGCATAGGCCTAAAATATGGTCCCTTGCACAGACTGCAACATCTCCTGCGGTAGTGATGGGCCGATCATTCAAGAATACATCATCTCCACCATTATCATCATCAATGTCCACCGAATGGATTGGAGCCAAAGTATGCAGTGATCCAATGAATCGAGATAAACTAACACCTCTCACTGTATCCGGATATCAGCATCCCCACAGCCACATGCAAACTTTAGCCAATCTGTCCTCATCTCCATCATCTTCATCACTAGTTCCTCATCACCATCATCACCATCTATCATTGATTCGAAATGATGGTGGTACCGAATGTCATCTATCCAATTCGAGGCCAAACTGGACCACCTCAATTCCATTGACGTCCCGAACTATGAACAGTTGCGCCTATCAAATGTCTACCGAAGGCGGACTGTCCGGAGTGGATTGTGGTGGCAGTATAACGTGTGGCCAAAAATTGATCATGTCATCCCCATCTTCATCCCCATCAGTATCATCTGGTGATCAGCCCGCATCTTCATCTCCATCATCAGCATCATCATCAATGGCCAAATCATCCTTTTCATCATCATCATCATCCACCGTTAACAATGGTGCATCTAACCTTCAGTGTACCGTTTCCACAGGCAACAACAACAATAGTATGCTTTCATCTCAAGCATCAGGATCTCCAGCATCCACCTCACTTACCGCCTCTTCCATGTCTTCCTGTATGCCTCCCACTTCTAATGAAAACTATTCCCACCACTATTCTATGCCACCACCGCCGCCAGTAGGGATGCAAGGTTCAAGTGAAACGATGAGAGGATGCAATTCGATGAGCAGCAATTCTTGTGATTCCATATCAGCCACCACCACAATGAGCCGGTCCAATGCCAGTGATCCTGATGGTGCTTGTGAACTCAATTCATCATCGTCCACCGGTGATCAATGTGATGTACTGCCTGTTAATGTGAATAATTCAATCTTCAAACAGGAACATTCCAATACCTTTTTGGGCAAAGTTTTCACCGAATATGTGTCCTCACCCTCTCCACCGCCACCCCAACAGCCACCACCACCACCCTCATCATGCGCATCTCCCCACTCTAATGTGCAAAATTTGGAAATGAATGCGAATACTTTCATGTCATCCTCATCTTCATCATCTCCAGCATCTGTAGCCAATAAAGATCTATCACATAGTGACCACAGCATACACTCTCATTCCCAGCATCATCATAATTCAAATCAATCCTCATTACCAACACCACTCCTCACATCACATCATCCACTTTCACATAAGCAAAATTATCCATATTCAACGCATCATTTCAATCTGGCCACATGAGATGCGGTCAATTTGGCTTCGAAAAATTATCATCTTTGATGCCCAGTTTCCACCCTCATTGCATCCTACTTGCCTGGTGTATATATATACAATAAATTCACATCATCTGCGGGCAAGAATTCCATGAACCTATAGGCATCATGCCATCATGGTCAGCCTCCAAAAGCCTATAGAATATCTTTTCTTGTTTCATGTCTATCCTGCTCGCCTTTTCTCTCTTCTCTATTTCATCTTCTTCTTCTTCTTCATCTCTTGGACTCCACTCAATCTCCATCTTTTGAACATGATTCATTCATCATTTTATTAGCATTTTCCTGTCAACAACCTTTTCTCCTCCACATGATACTGTAATATATCATGCGATTATCGTCATTCACGTCGAATAAACATTCTCAAGAATCAAAGGTCGCCTCCGAACAATATCATGATTGGTGACAATGATAAACAGCTTTTCAACCTGTCTATATAAATATATATTTTTTGGGCATTGATGAGAAGCGTTGAGAGAAAATTTTACTTGCGAGAGAATTGAGTGTCAAAAGAGTTAATAGCTCTCATATAGATCTCGTGTATGTCGAAAAGCACATTAGTTAGCCAAAAAAAAATTAACAACAATCTTTAGATTCATTTGGGATCAATTTTGGGTATGTAATCACTACTCGTGCAAACTTTTTGGGATGTTGATTCCATTCTAGAGGCTGCTCTAGATTTTGCTCATTCTTTATCCTCTTTTGCCATCTCAATCAACAATCGATATGGAGGCAATAGCAAACATATACCGACTTCAAGCATGTTTTCTCTAATACCTCATGAATGAACTGTTTTTTTCGAATGACAAAAGAATGGCGGGAAATGTTCACTTGCTGCCACCCACTCAATCGTTCCACATTCAATCGTATCTTTGCCTCTTTCCGGCATGAAGCCCATGTCAATGGGACCATGTGAACGAGGCCATACAAACTTCACTGAGCAATATACAAGGGACCACTCGATGGGCATAAAAATATTCGGAAACGGAAACAGGAATGATAAAAGGATGGAGTCTGTGAACGAGAAAAAGAGAATGATGCGGAAAAAGAGTTCATTGAGAAAAGCAAAGAGTCCGTTTCCGGAATCTTTCAATTTACTCTGACAAATTCGAGGGTCTGATGAGTAGCATACTGAGCATCTTCCTCTTGTTCATACATTGCTATTCAACACTGGAAAAGGCAGAAAGAGAGAGAGAGAGAGAGAGAGAGAGAGAGAGAGAGAGAGAGAGAGAGAGAGAGAGAGAGAGAGAGAGAGAGAGATTAAATAAACACACAAAAGGGCTCTTTTTCTAGTTTTCACAAGCATTAAATTTTCACATAGATTTTATCACTGACTCCTTTTGATGGTTTATTTGAGTAAAATTTGATGGAAATTTTTTCACCATGCTAGAAAATGGAATTTTGTGATACATGTATCATTGAATTCCACAGGATGATTGAAATCTGATATTGATATTTTTCAAGTGATTTTTAGCCTCTGGAATCTGGAAAAAAGTTCTCACTGACGGGTGAAAAGACCTGCAAGCTGGAGAGTTTGTTCATGATCCATTGACTCATGAATTCGAAATGCCCTTATGAAGATTATTCTGCTATCGATCTTGCACTGTTGCTTCCATAAGAATGATCCATTTGCTATGGAGACCGCTTAGCTCATGGGTGAGTGGGACACTTGAGAACAAAGCTCAACCACAATGCGCTTTGATGGGATCAGATTTCGATGGTCTTGGGATTAAGCCCACCAGGTTTGAGGATTTGCAATTGAGATGAAAAGCTTAGAATTTGGCCACTTCCAGCCATCTTGAAGCCCAACACCATTCTTTCAGTAGAGCTACAGAAAATATCTACTTATAAATCGAAGGAAAAGTTCTGAAAGTTTTTTGCTTTTTAGCAATCTTCTTCATTAAAATTCTCAGGATTTACTTTCAGAACATTTTTTGAGTGACAAAAGTCATGAGAGACATACTCAGTTCCATCGCTGATTATGTCCTGTTCGACTTTTCTAGCATATTGAAGCTATAGCTGAATAGATAGCGATACCATAGAAAATTGAGGAAGCTCGAGAGAAAAGTTACAGTCGAAAACATACTCGTTCTAACAATATTCCTCCCACCAAAATCTTTGATACTCTTTTGACCTCCCCTTTTTTCATTTTCTTTCTCGAGCAATATCATGCAAATTAGCCCAAACAATGGGCAACCTTTTTCCTTCTGATTAAGCTTTTAATCTCACCTTCTCCTCCTACATGCAAGATTGCCTTGGCACCTTCTGTTCCTCCTTCAGAATGACAATCCTTTCCGTTCGCTCCGTTTGCCGCCCTTTCTCTTCCTCTCTCTCTCTCTCTCTCTCTCTCTCTCTCTCTCTCTCTCTCTCTCTCTCTCTCTCTCTCTATGTTTCACTTTACCCCTGTACTTGAACACGGTATCATTCGACAATTCTCGTCCAAGGGGGAGGTTTCAATCAAATCTATTGAATCAGAAAAATAAGTCTTATTTTCAACAACTTTTGCGCTCCAGCAAACATGTACTCTTCTGTGTTCCACAACTTTCCAATATCAAGCTTGGCTTGTATTTGCATGAGTCCACAGAAAGAATGGCAAAGAGAGAGAGAGAGAGAGAATCTCGGATGCTGAACAGATTCTTATCAATTGGATACATCAACTTTGGCTACTTTTATTTGAATGGCTTATATTCAGCAATTTCATATGAACATGATTTGATTTGACTGCTAGTTTTGGTCTCTGTATCTATTGTGATGCAAAATCATACTCACAGATTTATATATATAAATATATACCATAAACATGTACAAGATCACATGGAAAAGAATCACTATCGTTCAATTCTTTCGTCAGCTGATCATGACATAGGCGGAGCATGAAGGATGGAGAGAGATCAGGAGATGAGGAGGAGCAGAAAGAGTTGCAATATTGAACAGAGAATAGGATGTCATATGAAAGAAAGGGACAGAGAGAAGAGATACACTTGAAGAGTACATGATAGGCGATCAATGATCGTTGATCATCGATAAATTTGATAGCTATAAAAGAGAAAAAAGAATGACATCGCCTAGGGTCATTGAAATCGATTGAATAGGATAGCTCTTGTGTTGTGGCCATTCACTCTGTTGTAACCAAATGAGTCGAAAGTTTTATATGGCCTATGATTAGTGTTGTAATCTATACGAACAGATCAATTCAAGAGATTACATTGGATCCCTAATGGTTCACGTTTGCCTGCGGAATATGGATACACACACACACACACATGGACTGGTTGGTGTAAATAAGCTGGAAAAGCAGCGGGTCAGATCACAATCAGAATGTGTCATGAGATGAGGAAACAAGCATCAAGTCGAAAAAAAGATTTAGAGTCCGTTGGGGGTCTCTCAAAAGGCTGTATACAGAAATATATGAAATGGACACCTACATTGGCAGAATATCACTCTTCTATTGGCCTGAGTAGTGGGAGAAGAAGCATATCTCTCTCTCTCTCTCTCTTTCTTTCTGTCCCTCTTTTAGGCCACTGTTCACGCGATCCATTTTTCGTCCAAAGTGTTTGACTCAATAGTAGTGTGTGATTCAAAGTATGAAGTATCGTCTTTGCCGATAACGAGTTCATATACTCACATTCTAAGGAACTGACAGCTGCCGTTCTCAAGAGAGAGAGAGAGAGAGAGAGAGAGAGAGAGAGAGAGAGAGAGAGAGAGAGAGAGAGAGAGAGATCGTATAATTCGATATCGTATTGAGTGGAAAAGTGAGGCCACTTTTCCGTCACCAATGCTAACTGGCAGGCCAAGCGACCAGCAAATCAAAAGGTATTGCCTTTCCTAAATACTAGCTTATTCAAGCAATTTGGAAATATATCGCGTTCATTCACTCACTCACTCTCTAACGGCTATTGATATCATGGACATTGTTGGCGATACCTTTTTGCCACCAGAAAAGGAAAGAGAGAGAGAGAAAGTCCATAAAGAAATGAGCAACCAAGGAGAGCGGCAAACGGCCTGTGGAGAGAGTGAATGAAAAAGAGAGACATGAAGAAAGCTAACTAGGAAATGGATTATCCTGCTGCTTGTGTATGTATATATATATACGAGCAATTCTGAAAATACTCTGAATGACCTGAAGTATTGGACCTTTCGTTAGACACTACAGAGGAAAGAGAGAGAGAAGCTGAGACCCAATAGAATGGCCATTTTTCCATTTTCGCTTTCTTTTTTCGCTTATCCACTCAATCCAATTTCTTCTATTCACTGAATTGATCCTATTGTGTGGAGGTGTCGCCCCATATCATTTTTTGGACAACTTTTCAGAGGCGAGATCAGTCCAGAGGGGTCACCATTTGGGTGGCATGTCCTCTCCGATGTTTGACAGAGAAAAAGAAGCCAGTGCCAATGTTGCTCACTTCTCACTTTCCCAGCGGATATTCGTGTTGATACAGAGTAACACACACACACACATGCACACATACACAGAGAAAAGATATTCCGAGAAGCTACTGGGAAGAGTATACATGAGAATGAGAATGAGCGAGAGAGAAAATGTGTGTAGTACATGTACATGAAATTCTGAGATCCATTCCAATGGATCAAGTAAGCGGAAAGGATTCAATGTTCAACACGGAATGTGACAAGGAGGAGAACAAAAAGAGTCAATCGTGGTAAAGTATTAAGACAGTTAATGAGAATATCATGATGAATTCAAAGTGGTTCTATTTGAGGGAAGGGAAAAGAAAGAAAGAGAAAGTGTTGTAGATGCACACAAGATTACCAGATAGATGTATGTTTCAAGTTGTGTATAGTGTGTGCTTCACATTGATGTAGATTATTTACATGAGCCCATATAAACGCGCGTAAGAATGATGAGAGAGAGAGAGAGAGAGAGAGAGAGAGAGAGAGAGAGAGAGAGAGAGAGAGAGAGAGAGAGAGAGAGAGAGAGAGA
>QZCP01000053.1:45622-142007 GCA_003956705.1 Brevipalpus yothersi
GAGAGAGAGAGAGAGAGAGAGAGAGAGAGAGAGTTGCTTTGCACAATGAGCATGGGAAGAATTAGGGAATGAAAATGGGAAAAAAATTATTAATGGCTTGTGAAGGTGGAGAAAATATTGTTGTTCACTCTATGTGACGCTTTTATGATAGTATTCCTCCCCTCAGCCCAATAGGATATAAGTAGTTGAAGTGTGTGTGTCTGCCGCGTGCTTGAAGTGGCCTTTCGTTCAGAGATGAGCCCACTCGTGCCATGTTTATAGACTTGTTCTCAGGAAGCCCGAACAACTACCCACTTTAATTGATTGTGGTCTACTGCAAATTCTCATCAACGGACAGCTTCACGGATGATGCTCTTTTTGTGGCTCTCCATCACTACGTGGGCTTCCTCCTCTCTCTCTCTACTGGATTCTCTCCTCTATCTAGCTCTTAAAGGCCACATCAATCAGGGCTCAATGTGACGCTGGCCATTGAGTTCACGATGGGACAACGCGATGGGCTGTGTGTTTATATGTGTTTGGATGCTTTGATTGAACAGAAAAGTCAGAATACAAGAAAGAGAAAAAGTATTTGTCTGATGACCATTCGTGAGAGGAAGAAAATTTGGTTCCATTTTCTTGACAGCTTTGCTTTCTCTTCCTCGAAGAGGTTCCTTGAGTGGACATCAGCTTGGACTGTAATCAAGGCACAGTCAGACCAATGTTGGAAAAGAGAAAGAAGAAGATGGAAAAGTATCTGACAGAAGTTTCATTGGCTCACATACAGTGAGGGAAAAGTTCTCTTGATATCCTATACGAGATGGCTGGAAGAATCAAGCATAATTTAGCATCTAGCATCATCTCTCATTGCCAACTTCTATGAGGTGACCTATCCTGAACCTTTGCTAGCTATTCGAGACTGCATTCGATGCTCTCACCATCATCGACATCTTTCTGTTCCTTCTTTCTTTCTCTCTTTCTCTCTCTCTCTCTCTCTCTCTCTCTCTCTCTCTCTCTCTCTCTCTCTCCATGTGCCTTTCTCTTCTTCTGGTATCTCAATCTTCATTACTCGAGATCACCTCCAGAGGATTCACCGCCTTCGATAGCTCATACTTTTCGAAAAAGAACACTTCTCTCAGCATCAGCTTTCTTTCTACATTTTGGCAAGCTTTTTGCCCTCATTCTTCCATACAGCATCCCTCAGCTTCACTCTTCTCATCCGACATCTTCACATCACAATCATATTGCTGTTTTACTTTACCTTGTCATGATCGGCACATTTTTGCGACAACAAAGTATGTGTGAAAAAGCTAGTATTCAGCAAGTGAAACAAGCGCAGCCTCCTCTTCATTCCTTTGATGGTCACATTGGATGCTGTTATAGGTATAGGTTAACAATGTTCCGATGTTCTTCACTGATTTACAGCATTTTGTCAGACAAAATGGTAAGATTTGTGTTGACATTCCATTTTAGGCTACAATTGACTTGCTTTTCAAACGCTGCTACATCAACCAGCTTACAAAAGTTTTTTTTCTTTACCTTTGATTATATTAGAGTAGTGACTTTCAATTGTTTTCTTGCTGCAAAAGGTATTGTTTTTTTCACTCGAAATTTTTTTACTCTTTCCTAGATCTTGTTCTAAAATATTCTTTGAACTGGTGAAAATTGAACATAAGTTTTCAGAGTAAGAACAGCATTCCTTCCAACCAATCGATTGAGGGGAGAGTGAGAGGTGGAATTTTTCTTCCAGATTGTTGATGGTGGAGATGGAAATACCTAGCATCTCCAAAAGCCAATTCTTCTTTTCTTTTTGGATGTAAACCTTTGCTTTTCTTTTTTCACATCGATCCTCACTTCTTTTTGAGTGAAGAAAATTCATCTCAAATGGTATTTTCAATAAAAGCCTGCTGATTCTTTCCCAGCTACTTTCGAGGTTTTTCAAGATTGGACACTGTTTTCACAGCAACAGCGTCAATAAGCCGATTGGGATCGTCCGTGATTCCAATTTTTCATCAAATGGGTGTTTCACATGGCAAGCTGACGCTTAGGTCCAGTAAAGTGTACACTCTCATCCTTCTTCTTCATCTTCATCTTTTTTCCCCGAGATGAAGAGAGAGAGAGAGAGAGAGAGAGAGAGAGAGAGAGAGAGAAAGTTTTGCTTGCTCTTTGGGGGAAGTATAGTTTACTTTCACCAGTTGGATGATGTCCGATTCATCAGAAGATGAGAAGAGTCTGGAAGAGAGAAGAGAGAAAGAGATGGAAAAGCAAAAAGTGAAGCCGACAGCCAAGTGAGAGCTCAAATTGACTTGTGTTTTGCAATATCCGATTTTGATGAATTTTGGCCAACACTGATCCACTTTTATCGTAATACTCTCTCTCTCTCTCTCTCTCTCTCTCTCTCTCTCTCTCTCTCTCTCTCTCTTCCTTTCTTTCTTTTTTTCTTTCTCTTACTTTTTTCTCACCACCTCTCTCACTCTGGAGGGAAGAAAAGAGACAGATACATCTTTTCACTTGACAATCAATTGCTCACAATGGTTATCAAATATGTTCCTCTCGCGCCCCTTTGTAACTCCTCCGGGCCATTTCTTCCACTGACAGCCATAACCAATCGATTGATATGCCACTGAAAATCACACGCTCTTCTGAGTAGCAAAGTCTCTTAATCATCGATTTTGGATGCTTTTCCAAAACAGATCTTCACTCTAATAGTTGTGATGAGAGTGTCCAAATTTTTTCGTTAGCATCAGCTAACTTGTCATCCCTTTATTTGTACTCCAGCTAAAGGCAGATAGGATGATTTCTCAGTTCACGACTGGAGCAACATGATAATTTTTGGAAAATTAAGCTTTTGATTAACCGATAGAAATTGGAATGAGAATGTGGTCAATCCTATATGGATCAGGATCAGGAGGCAGCTCGATATTCATGTCTTTAGTGATCTGAGAGCAGAATAAATGAAATATACGAGATTCCTTTCCAGAACAAAATTCTCTCCTCGTAGTTGAACACTTGTCCATACTTTTCTCATTGAATACGATCATGTAAGTGTAAGTATATATTTCGCTATGACATGTTTGCGGCATGGATAAGCAGGCTGATTACCATTTAATTGATGCTGCATCAGACCTGATTTTATCAGAGAAAGAATATGCTGAAAGCTTGTGAAATGGAAAACAATGTCAAATTGGGCTGAAAAGTATCAAAGGGATTGAATCGAAAGGTGATGGAATACAAAACTGGAGCCGATGACATTACATTCAGTTGCTTTCGGGATGAAAAGCAGCGGCAAGGGATTAGCTAACGAGTAAACAAGCGGATAAAATGATAAGATGCTGGAAAAAAAGAGAGAAGCGAATGTTTCACTTGAGTGTAGACAGATTATCAAGGTTATATACGAAAGTGAACACGATGTGAGTGGAGATCAGATAAGATTGAGAACCGTTCTTCTTCTCTCTCTCTCTTCCTTTTTCTCTCCGCTTTTCTCTTACTCATTCAGGAAATCTCACTCCTCTGGCATTCGTCCGCTTGTTTGAAACCATTTTCCGGAGCCAATCATTCTTCCATGTGTGTGTATCAGAGAGAGAGAGAGAGAGAGAGAGAGAGAGAGAGAGAGAGAGAGAGAGAGAGAGAGAGAGAGAGAATGTGTGTATGAGAGAGAAAGAAAGAAAGCATGAAAACATGAAAAGTACATTAAGGGACTCATTTTCAATGAACTTGAGCCCGACAGTAGTGAGCTTACTCTCTCTCTCTTTCTTCATGAGCCTTTCTTTCTCCCTTAACATGTACGATTCTCAATTTTTCGTGTGGATTACTATCAACTCATTTGGTCCATGGAAAAGATATGGACGAGAGAATCTTACATAAATGCCCATGCATATCTGTGAGACTGGACATTCACTCTGATGGAAATTTGCTCTATGATTTGATTCAAAATTTAGTCCATGGGGGAATTTATCATCAAAAATGCAACATGTGAAGCATTAGAAAGCTCTTCCTTTCAAAAAATTCAAACACATTTAAATAAATTCAACTGTTCAAAGAGCTAACTTCTTTGTTAATTGAGATAAGAATCAGATGGTTTATATAATCAGAGTTATCCGTACATCTCACAACTTTTATAAAGGTATATAGGAATAATCGAGATGATTATTATGAATTGAACCAGAAGAATTATATCTGAGTTCCATATCTAACATTGTGGTTGGACCTATGACACAAAAAGTTTCAAGTAAAAAAATACTCAAAAGAGAAGAAATTTGTGCCAAAGAATTAGGGTAAAGGAGGAAAACATAAAAAGACGACTTTATCCATGAATAAGGCGTACATACAGGGAAACATGATTCCAATAAGTTTTTTCAGTTGCAGAAAACAAATTGTCTTACAGAAATATCATTGCATCTTGACCTAGAAATTTCTCCTTGGTCTCGGTCTTGGTCCGATGGACATCTTTTTCTCACCATAATTATACCATGAACAGTCAATAGATGCATCACCTGTAGCCACACTCAGGCCATCTTCTCGTATACAATGACATGTAGAAAACCCTGCTGGCTTTGGAGAACAAAATTTGTGTGTCCTGGCTGTAAAAAGGAAAAATTTTCACTCAAGATTTTGGAAAAGTCTCTCGATCCCATCTCAATTCAAGGTGCTTAATCAAGTAAATTTTGGATATTCTTACGTAATCTATCGCAATTAAGGCGCCAATCTCCCCAGGCCACGTATGTACCATCATTCTGAAGACACCAACAAGAAATTTTGGGCCCTCTGATACAGTACCTTGTCAATCTACCTGAATGATCAGAAATTTTCAAATTAAATTTTAAAATCGATAGATTGCGTAGAGCAAGATTTTCAAAAATCCAGATCAGAGTATATGGTTGATTGGCGAGACCATTACCATTACTATTATCCCCGGATTTAGATGTCAAAACTGATGTAACAAAAATCGCTAGAATAGGATAAAAAATCATTTCACAATTGCTATAGGTAGGTAGGTGAGAATCAATATATATCAACAAAAATTTCAAGTGAGGGAGACTTCATGTGAGAAGAAATCCATTCATCATTATTCCAGGTTTCAGAGAGTATGATTACCACTGAATCTCAAGAATCAGCTTGAGAGCTGAAATTCAAGAGCATTTTGTGAATTTTCTCTTAATGAGGTTTTGAAGGAGTATGATAAACACTGTTCACGCTTTAAACTTTTTTATGCTTGAAACTGATAAAAAGTTCATTGATCAGGTCACATCAAGATATGGTGATGTGTCCATGTTGAGATTGTTAAAATTCCCTTTTTTCTAAAAATTTTCTATCGAAGTTATAATTATAGTGCAAAAACTTGGTCCCTATGTAGCTCAGCCTACACATGATTCTCAAGTAGAGCTGAAATTTGATTCGACCACAGTATGAACACAACCCAATCATTGCAGACAGATGACGAATCTAATTTTCTGAATTATTGAACCTAAGAGGGAAAGTTTCTCCGTTCGAGTTTAGCAATACCTGATGACGAGTAATACGTTTCAAACTCGTTTACAATGTCAATCGTATATCAAAATCATTGCATCCTAATGCTATCTTCAAAACATGTGGGACTTTGGCCAATGAACTCCATCAAGTCAGCTCGATGGAAGAACATATACAGAACATGAACAGACACTCGAACAGATACGAGTTGATCAATGTAGAAAGTTATTTTAATGTGAAAATTTAGATGTACACAAGTACAATAATCCCTATGTTTTACAACCAATCGGCTAGAAACGGTTCTATATCAATTTCTAAAGCTGAGCAAGGCATAGTGAGAGAAAAGTTGAGAATAACTTCTGGATGTAAAACTCCAAGAGTACCGATACGTTTGCCTCTGAATATAATTGCAGCGCAGCGGCCAGACAAGAAACGTGGATCTGAAATAAGAATTAGAAAAGAGTCGATGAAAAACGGAATTGTAGAATGACACATGCTACTAGCAGTTGAAAACTTCAGAAACTCACCATCTATCGCTCGAATATGATAGCCCAAAGATGTATCAGGAGTCCAACTCACTTCTAATGCTTGCATTACTCGATCCAGAAGGCCATGGATGATTTCAAAGCCCGGAGATTTATTGTAATTTACAGCAGCAAGCATCCGATTATTCCTAACGCCAACATCTAAGTAGTGATAATCGATATCATGAGCTCATTAATCTGATAACGGAAAAAACTCACCTTTAGTTTCATCTTTCAAAACGACATCAGAAATTTCAAATATTTTCATAGGAAGTGGCATTTTCTTGTTCGACTCGATGGTTCTAAGAAGACCAGGAATCAATGAAGTTCTTGCAACCTTAAATAAAGAAGAGAGATGGAGTTCGAACACTTCCATATTCAAAATTCTTACTCACTTGAAACTCGATGGTTTTTGGGTTAGCAATCACAACAGCCCGTTTCAGGTCATCTTTATTCAGCATTTTAGAGCCAATATCATCTTCAGAACACTGTAAATTGGTAAAATTAATTAAAACTCTGAAGAAACGAATAGACCTCATGTCCTTACCAGTGAGAATGTTAAAGCCTCCGTATATCCACATCGAGCGACTTCATTTCGCAATTGATCACTTAGCTTATTGAGAGCAAATTGGGCTCCCTCAGTGACCACAGAAGGGCACGTCCTCTCAATATTATTGTAGCCATAAGAAATTGCTACATCTTCTAGGATATCACAGGTATGAAGAATATCGTGACGAGTTGGTGGAATGATGACATCAATGAGATCTGAGTTTGACTTGGAAGGAGAACTGTCCAGACCCATTTTTCCGAGTATTTTACACAATTGCTCAGGAGAATTCCTAGAAAGATTACCAAATTCAGAAAAGTAAGGCAAATTGGCATTGCAATGAAAAGTTGACTCACTTTAAATTCAATAATTGATTCATGTAAGGAACAGAAACATTTTCGGTCCGGTAATGGAGTTCCTATGAAAAATTCAAGGCCAGTTAATGCATAAAGCAACTACACCCCAACTCATTGATACTTACTGGATAAGTTTTGGTGATACCAGAATTTTCATAAATTATCTGGACTTTTTCAGTTCTGTAATAAGATAAAACTGATCGATGAAAATATGGTTTGATCAGATGAAATATGACTTACTGGAACTTCGGGTTACAGTATTCACTGAACATGCACACAATTGTATCCAAAACAATTTTAGCTTTGTTCTCGTCAGTAGCGGTACATTCGATTAGAACATTCTTCGTCTTGATAGATATTTTACTGTGATCACCTAGAACATCATAGAAAGTCAGTAAATCTCAGTATTCAGATAGGAATCTTCTTACCATTAATGATGGGTGGAAGTGATAGCACAGTTCCTTTTGAGTCCAGGATAACCGGATACAGAGGTTTGTCTCGAATTATTGGAAGATAAGGCTTGAGATGACTATTTCCCTGGTGATGGAGAAACTTAGATTATAAACTTTTCTCTCGTCTAGTTACTGATAACTCACTGAGTAAAGGTTCATCAGGTCAGCTGCTGTATATTCTTGACTTTCATTGAGTGGTTTGAATTTAATGTCATCGGGTCGTTGGGCATCATAAATAAAAGGGCCATGAACTGTATCAAGATCATGAGTTCCAATTGCAACGAGTGTCCGTTTTCTAAGAGGAGAGAGATGTTGACTTATGAGAGGATGAAACGATGGTATGAAATAAAAAGATCAATAAAAACTTGCCGACAAATGTTTTGATGAAGTTTGTCTTGAAGATCAATGAAACTTTCATAGGTGTCTTGTGTGAAAGTTATATTCCTCAGAATCGCTCCGACTACAAATGGACGAATAGTGCTTGTCTGCAAAGAATATATCTTCAATTACAATTCCATCACAAAACTTGAATTCTTACATTTTCCTTGACGATTATTTTGGTAGGTTCGCCGCTGCTTGGAGTCACCGCGAGGTAAGTTTCAATTTTCGCTTTTCCTTGGAATATCCGGAGAGCACGAACAAGACCAGAGATACACAGAAGATCATAACGATTGGCAGGTATCTCTATCCTAAAAATTACCTCATCAGATGCTCCATGGGCTTGTTCATCACCTTTTTCTTTGGAGATCATCTCTTTTTCTGAAGTCTATCAAGAGAAAAGATGGCATGATTACCCCTCCAAGATCAACTGATCAACCAACATACCACTTCATCAAGCTCTAACCCGAATTCGAAACATAGATCGTTGAACTGTTCTTCAGCTGGAAAGAAAACAGAAGTTAACATTTAATTATTAGTGTGAACTTCAACAACTTTATCACAACTTACTATATTGAACACCAAGAGCCTGCATGAGCAGGTCACGCTTTATACCTATGGTTGGCATAATTTTAAGATGACACTGTTCCGATTGAACAACCCGATTTTCACTACTAGCTGCGAATAAATCGAATTAATTTAGCGAAAAATCTATTAAATCACCAAAATAATATCATCAGTGATCATGTGGAATGTTTTGCTGCCGGTTGCTGAACAGTGTTCATTTCGATTGGCGCCAATTTCAAACTGAACACTGTTCTTATTATCCATTATCAGATGTATTAATAATATGTACAATAAAATTCTTTCCCTTGTGAAATGGTGATAATTATCTTGTATCCGGGAAACCGGAGGGTTCTCTTGAACTATTTTAATCTTCAATAAATCACCTAATTATGATAAGTGTAAAGTTTGGTTTGAGAGAGGGATTTACCTGAAGAATTAGAAAGATTGTGTGGAGTCAGTGATTATGGAGCTTCTGGTGAAGAAGGTGGAGATGGTAAAGTATCTGTTTGCAGCTCTATTTATCGTACATTGTGTCAGGAAATCTGATTTTTCTTCATTTCTTCAGATGCCAAAAAATCTGGTCGACAAAAGCGAGGAGGCAAAGGTATGGTGAAAGCAAAGAAGAAGTTCCAGATAGAAAGAAAAGTTGGTGTTTATCGATCTAGTAGAGCCAAAAAGAAGGTTCTCACAGTTGTTACTGGACTTTCGAATTGGAATTTTAAAACATAAACAGTATGAAATAGTTGGATACTTGGGAATACAAAAATTTAGTGGAAGAAGATCAGTGATATCTTTTCGTTTCAGAAATCTCTTCAATCAAATTGGACTGAAAACATATTTTTCAGCCTTAGAAGTCTGCTTGAGGAGACTTTTTGACAACACTTGGATTTCCATATACTGTGACTCAAGAGAATAGAGAGAGAAGAGAGGACATGGTGAAGCCTATCAAATGGATAAAAAATGCTCTATGAATCCATCCACATTTTGGATGGTTTTAGAGATGATTACAATCCATGTTTAAAATACTAATTTCCAACTTTTTTCGATATAACGGGAGAGAATCTTTGGGTTTTAACCAATGATGCGTCAATGGAACGATCAACATCGATCGTGATGCAAGTTTCAATCTTTCCATCCAATTTAGACGATGGTTTATGAAAAACACATTCCTCCCAACAAGCATCGTGGAGTTTGTGAGCCTGATGATCATGAAGATGGATTAGATGGATTAGATACCAAAATCTGAGAAATTTGAAAAAAATTCTCATGCTTACCTGAGCCTGGACCTGAACTTTCTGCTGCTCTTGAATCGAATAGTTTCGCAACTCTTAATCACCTAGAGAAGGGTCACTTATCTCACCTAGATTGAGTAACATGATTAATTTTTTGGACATAGACTTACAGATAATGAACCGGTAAACTTATTAGTTGACCTCCAGTGCAATCAAGCATGCGGACGTTCTTCGAAACGATAGCAAATGGACTGATAAAGGCAGGATTTTTGCTCCTCGGATCCATCTAAACTTTGAATCATTCAAGCTCACCAACTATGAGAACAATGAAAAAATCACTACTACTTGATGGTAGAGCAAAATAATATTTTAGATCTAACGAAAACCGGAGTACTCCTATGATCAATCCTTATGGTAAGAGTGGCACTATAAGCTGTAGGGTAATAAAATTTCAAATATTTTCATAGGAAGTGGCATTTTCTTGTTCGACTCGATGGTTCTAAGAAGACCAGGAATCAGTGAAGTTCTTGCAACCTGAAATAAAGAGGAGAGATGAAGTTAGAACACTTCCATTTACAAAATTCTTACTCACTTGGAACTCGATGGTTTTTGGGTTAGCAATCACAACAGCCCGCTTCAAATCATCTTCATTCAGCATTTTAGAGCCAATATCATCTTCAGAACACTGTAAATTGGTAAAATTAATTGAAACTCTGAAGAAATGAATAAATCTCATGTCTTTACCAGTGAGAATGTTAAAGCCTCCGTATATCCACATCGAGCGACTTCATTTCGCAATTGATCACTTAGCTTATTGAGAGCAAATTGGGCTCCCTCAGTGACCACAGAAGGGCACATCCTCTAAATATTATTGTAGCCGTAAGGAATTGCTACATGACGAGTTGGTGGAATGATGACATAAATGATTTTCAGGAAAAGATTTCTAGATGGTATTACTTTTTAATCAATTTAGAGTTGTCAATGCAACGTTCATTCAAAATCTCTATCATGTCTTCCATGGATAGTTCGTTGACTCAACGAAACGAAATTCTTTTACTTTGATGCGATTCTAGCTGAACTTATCAATGATGTTTTCAAGACATTGAAAACCTGATACCATGGTGGTCAAAGTTTTCGACAGAAAACTACAAACTCAAGCTAGATATTCATGGTAACACTCTCTTTGCAATGATTAGAAAATGACGGCTTTTTTGATTATGTCTGAGGAAGAATTATTAGGGTGAAGAATGCCCTTGAGAATACAATTATGGACAATTCAATTGAGCAATCTGCCCTCAACTGCTCGAGTAGTGTTTCGATGGTTATGGGGATGGAAATATTAGATTGTGATATCGGAAGCACTTGAGATCCTCCAACAGATCTCACACTTTTCTCGAGGTTGATGTGGTGTAGCGAGTTTCCTATCACCTCATCATTTTATCATAAACGTTGCAGCTTGAGCCTAGCTCATAACAATTCAAGCAAAAATTTTTCCCATTTCATTGCGCCTAGTGATCAAGAGTTTCAAACAAGTTACTGATCTAAATTTTATAGAACCATGAATTTTTATCAGTGAATTGGATTAATAAGGGTGTTAAGGATGCAGGTGAGAAGTTTTGTCTCCCATATTCCTAACGAGATCACAAGATGTTCTTCAGCTAATATAATTTTGTCTTCATAGCCGTCTAGCAATCAAGAACCATTGGACGAATCACATTATTCATCTGACTTCAGTACAATCGTCAATTTTCAGATCGGTAACTACTTTCATTCAACGACCAAAGGAACTCTAACGATCTATGACTCGAGGTTGAAAAACCTCGTTTTTGGTGCAAACAATTACTCCACAGGTAAGATACATGAAGGAAATACCTGGGCCTAGTTAAGTTACATCTTAGAGCCACTATGATAGATGGAGGACTCGAATATCCATGAGTATAAGTTATAGCTCATGTTATGACGAGCTTGTTCCAATCAAATTCCACAAATTTGTTTTCCATTAAGGAGTTGATTTGTTCCCATTTTTCAATGCTAATGAAGATAAAATGGTTTTTCTCACAGCGCAAACGATAGAAATTGATCGAGATGGAAAGTATTTTGACAAAATACTGAATTTTTTCAGAGATCGAGCTGTGCCATTACCAGAGAAGAAGGAAAATTTGATGGAACTGCTGGAAGAGGCTGAATACTATCAAGTAGAGCCTTTGATTGATGATATCAAAGCCAAATTATCGTCTATAGAACTGGAAGAATCTGGAATGAATATGAATCACAAAATCTTTCTCATCATGTCATCTGAGGCTGATGATTCCTATGAGGAATGCTCACTTCCTGAGATAAGATTGACGATCGAGTGTTTGGATTCTAAATTATTCGTGGAATCAATGTTGAACAAGTTTGCCGAGCAAATGGACTCACTTGATATCCTCCTTGACGCTTACTCTGAGTCCACAAGACGCGGAATCATTCTCACGAAGCATTATTCAACAAGGCAATTGGACAGACCAGCTTGGAAGTGGTCGTTTTTTCTCAATGGTGAAGTTCTTGGAAATATAACAGAAGAGGTAACAGCTTGGAAAATTTGTTTGATCAAATCACTTCATCTTGATTATTTTCCAGAATGAAAGCGATTTCAACAGAATGCTTCCTCTTTTTCTTGATTCATATAAAGTAAGTTACTGAAAGTAAAACCTAAAAGATATCTTCGCTACTTCTCTGTTTTTTTAGGCGATTAGTGATGAACGAAAATTATCAGTCAAGCTGCCAAGGGACCAAAATACTAAAATTGAGGGTAACCCAAAGGACCACATCATGCTCAATGTTGGTGGGCGAAAATTCGATTTAACAAGAGAATGCTTAACGAATTACGAATCAATGCTACGAGCCATGTTTAGTGGAGTGCATAATAATCCTGATGATTCAGAAGGTTTGAAATTTTCTATTGCATATGATCATGATTGCAGAAGTTTCAAAGCTTCTCTTTCTTTGATAGTGAAATGAAGCTCAGAACTACCTCACCTCGGTGCTGTCCAGAATTCAAATCTCTTAAATTCTTCTCTTCTTTCTCATTAGGCTACATAAGAATTGATCGGAGTGGCAGTCATTTCGAAAAAATCCGTGGATTTCTATTGAGTGAAGAAATTCTGTTACCAACAGATGAAGAAGAGCTAGGTGAACTACTTGCTGAAGCTCAGTTCTACCAAATTACAAAACTTGTGAACCTCATAGAAGAGAGACTAGCTTGGGTCAGAAGACAGACTCCTAAGTATTCATGCAAAGTTTTCATGATTAAGTCAGATGAGGACAGAGATCTCTGGAAAAATTCGAAGAGACCAACAGTTAAACTTGTGATCCAGAGTCTCATCGATGCATACAATCAGGACTCTCTTGGTGGGCACGCGAATAAGATTGCTATTTGGAGACATCTCCTCCACTTTGAAAGGTTCTGTTGTTTCACAAATGGGAAAGTTCAATTTGTTAAAGAGACCAAAAAAAGTTTGTGTTGCTTGTGGACTTTCACCATTGATGGTGAGGTTGTTCAAGAACATGATTTCATAACCGAGGTAATTCGAAAAATTTTAACTTGATCAATTGACTAATTTCTCTCAATCTTTATCGAAAAATTCAGGGAGAATGTCACTTCAAGCACTACGAGATGCATGAAAATATGATTAAATTTCTGGAAAAGCTTGTGATATGAGCTGTTGCGAGTGAAGATCATCAACTGATCCAATGTGTACTTTGGATCACATTCAGCTTTCCAGACTCTCTGATCACTAAGCTGCTAGGGTCTGAGCTATGTCTAGATCGTGCATTCCAATAAAAATGAGCTTGTCGAAAAGTGAAATGACCGACGAGATGAAAATCTGTTTACCCATCGGTGTGAGTGGCTCAAAATCGAGATGAACTTCATCTCCTTTTCTGAACGCTTTTGCTTGAGAATTCTTCAATCCAATTAGTTTATCGCCCGACTAGTATAAGAAAATTAGGAGGTTGAAATTTTAGGTATAGATAAGATGCGAATGATATTTCTTACTTTGGGAAGTTGATCATGTAATGGTATCACATTTCTTCGGGCCTGAGATTGCAGACTTTGTACATACATGTATTTTGATTCATGTGTTTTCCTTCTTTTGTTGTCTGTTGTGCTCAAAAAGTGAACATGATAAAGGTTTCCTTTCGCAAATGCCAAAAGCTAGCTGGCCAAAGATTCAACAAGCCACCTATTGTGCACTCTTTAAGATAATTTGTTCCAATTTGATGTACCTGAATTGTTAGACATTAAAAGATAGAAGGACGAGGAGCTTTATCGATATCATGTCTTTCAATTGCAAGCAGTCACGTCTCGAAAAAACTCACTCTTATTACTGTGTGGTCAGATGCCGCCAAGAAAAGGCCAAGATTTAAATCAGTAGTGGGCGCGATCATGGAATTATGGATTGATGGAAGATGAACCAATCAATTCGATGACACCTTGTAGTGAGCTAGCAAATTCGCTCAATCTAACGAGCCAGCATATTGCATAACCAAAGGAATCTCAACAATAATTTTGAAAATTTTTCACTTGCCGTTTGCTACGAGCGCTCAGTGCGCTTTAACAGATTTCTTATTATTACATGTACCATTGTTCATGTGAATTTAGCAAACGAATTTTATAAAATCCGTTCACTGGTGTATGTTTGTATATTTGAGCGTTTTCCTTTCGCCAGCCAGCGATGTTTTTTTAGTTCGGACTTGAATTCATCCTCCATTTCTAATCTTCAGAATAAGAATGTCGGAAAAAAAGGTAAGTGATAGTATAAATTTTCATCTATTGGACTCTAACGAAGTCCCTTCTCGTTTCTCTCCATGAAGTCTCCGAAAGACTCGATATGTCTTGAAAAATTGCCTGATTTGTCAAGTAAAGGAAATATTCTGAGCAGAATAGTCAATCTGAATGTTGGTGAACATATTTTCTCCACGACCATGGGGACTCTGATAAAATATGATACAAGACTGAAAAATATTCTCTTCGATGATCAAGAAGAGGAAACGCAAAAAGAAGGTAAGACGGAATTATAAGGAAGTCATGATTTTTTTAGAGGACAATCTATTCTAACGATTTTTATCTACATAGCTTTTGTAGCTTATAGATCGGTCACATTCCGTGGCTTGGCGGGGTTCGAAGGTTTCAATCAGTTTTTGGGAGAATGATCGAAGGATTCATATCTTGTCATATTCTCGCCGTAAATTTTAAGTCATGACCATGCTAACTTAGTACAATTTTTCTTTTAGAAGGATGGATACGAATCGATCGAGATGGAAAGCACTTTAACAAAATATTGAATTTTCTTCGAGATGGATCTGTAGCATTGTATGAAACGAAAGAAAAACTGAACGAATTACTGATAGAAGCTAAATTCTATCAGATAGAGGATCTCATTAGGGAGATTGAAGCTCAGTTATCTTTCATTAAAGAGAAAGAATCTGGATTAAGCGTCCTCCCAGTGGCGTATCTTTCCATGTACTCTGAAGATGATGATGACTCTCCTGTGGAATTAACTGAGCCAGAAATCAGGTTAACATCAAAGTGTGATTCTCTTGCTAATTTGTTCAAAGAACGAGGAAAATTATCTCCAGTTTTCGAGTTGTTCAACAGCCTTTGTGAAGCTTGGAGTCAGGAATTTGTCTTCACTAAACGATATCTCCAAGCGGCAAAAGGCTCCACCCCAACTTTTGAGTGGTCATTCATCATAAATGGTGATACTTTTGGGAAGATTGAAGAAGAGGTGATGATCCAAACCTAGATCTAATGATATTTAATAGAAATTCTCTTCTCTCAGGATGACCATGACTGTCTACGAATGGTGAATGATTTCATTCATTCAAGTCTGGTAAGAGGCTACAAACAGCATCAGAGAGTTATCTTGATTGCATTATTGATTTTCAGAAAACTATCGAGACAACCAAGCCATCCGTGAAAGGACCGAAAAGTGAACCATGTCCAATTGAGAGCGATCTTAGTGATCTCATCAAGCTGAATGTTGGTGGAATGATTTTCCATTCAACGAGAAAATGTTTGACCAAGTATAAATCAATGCTAAGAGCTATGTTCTCAGGTAGACATGAGACCTCAGCTGATTCAGAGGGTTAGTTCACTATCTGAGACCAATGAAATACTATCTAGTAATAACGAAAAATTCTCAGATCCTCTTCTTCACTTGCTTTCAACGATCAAGTCTGAAATGCCCTCTCTCTAACTTATTATCTTCTGCGAAAGCCACCCAGAATAATTTTAATTTCAAATTGCAACAGGATGCATTAGAATCGATAGGAGTGGGGATAACTTTGCTATGATTCTAGATTTCTTACGAGATGAGAAAATTTCGCTGCCTAAAAGCAAAGTAAAGCTATATGAACTGCTTGCTGAAGCAGAATTTTATCAACTAGAGGAGCTGGTTAGTCTTATCAAGGAAAAGTTGCCATCGATCGAGAGGGTCATTCCAGGATGCCCATGTAAAACCTTCATTATCAGGTCCACTGATGATGAAAAAGTATGGAAGAAGTCAACTCTCCCCTCTGTGAAACTCAAGATTTGGAAAACCTCTAGAACTCATTTTCATAGCGACAAATTATGGAGGCATATTCTTCTTTTCGAGCAATTTTGCTGCTTAAGCGAAGGAAAGGTCCAGTTTGCTCAACAGATTATAGATGAAAGAAGCTGCTTGTGGACTTTTTCCATTGGTAGTGAGATCGTTGCAGAATATGACTATTTTGCTGGGGTAGGAGTTTCATTTCTGATCAAATCATAGTTCATCTTGTTTTTACCATTTCTAGGGGAATATCCGTTTCGACGAATACGAAATCCACCAATCGATGATCAAATTTCTGTCGAAAGTATTGAAGTGATGAAGCTCATTGGATTTTTCAAAATTAAAATAAATTTTGATAATGTTTCCACGATAGAATCACTGGAAGTCCACAGAGTTGTGTTCAGTCAGCCCTCGTGAGTAGTAGTAATTTAAGAAAGTTCACCACCCGAATTATGAGAAGCTAGTGAGTCTGGCATTTATTCGTAATTTTCTTGGCATTAAGATAATAAAGTTCAACTCTGTTCATTACTCATTGAATAGAGATGAATCAGCTCCTTCCACTATAAGTTCTTGATTTTCTTCCATCTTTATTTCACGCTTTGGTCATGATTCACTTCTGAATAATTCTCAGGCACCGAGTTTCCAATTACGGGATCTGAATTACAGAATTCATCCGTTCATGATCTACAGTAGAGAGTACACGAAGTTAGTCCAATAAGATGGTAGAGAATGAGATAAGTTAGAGGTAGATCAAGATCATTTCAACTTGGCCTCATCTAACCCCTCATGACAATCTTTTACTCATGGTAAAATAATTATAATAATTATTAGTCTGTTGATCCATGCTCTTTACAAGTTAAACCAGTTAGAACCTAGAATGAGCCGTATAAAAAAATTGCCATCCAAAAAGAGTGGAAACCCTTTATTGTCAACTTCGTCAGAGAAGACTGCTGATAGAGCAAATCCTGAGAAAAAGATTGTGATTTCAGTGATTGAATTCAGATCAACGTGTTCTAGACTCCTTCTGAAATGATTTATTAGAAAAAAATATTGAGGGTATTATTTCACCGGGCTTTCGAGCAGTTCATGGTTTTTGTAAGAATCACCCACTTGATTAACAAGAGAGACATCAAAAAAAGATAGTTAACCTAAGTGTTGGTGAAATCGTCCAATCATCCATCAGCGAACTCTTGGTCGCTATGCTACCTTTTCACAATCCTTGAGGTTAGGATATTTTTTCTGGTTACCCAAGAAGTCAGATTTAAACGATGGTAACAATGGCTATCACAGTTATGGAACGACTTTAGATGGATCACCCATATTGATGCTACAAGGAGTGCTGAAACCACTCAAATGTAACGAAGCAGTCTATTTAATCACGAAAAAGATCCAAACAAGATTTTGGAATTTCCGCACATCTAACTTTCTAATCATGCTTGTAATTAGCGCTTCATGGAAGTTACACCAGTTGTAACAACTCTAGCCACTGTTTACATGGAACTCCCCTTTCCCGTGATTATTAAATAGATTTCGTCGTCAAGACAAAATCAGGGCATTGGCGTTGTATGAGCGGATTAGTTCCCTTTCATTTTTTGCATTCATAAGAATTTCTTTCGGTGTTTGAACTCAAATTCATTTATTGGCTCTGATCTGTTGGAGTAAGATGTCGGAAGAAGAGGTGAATAATTATGAAATAATCTGCTCTTAACTCTAACAAAGTATTGCTTTTTCTTTCTTATCTCACTCAAGTTTTCAAAGAGCTCTTCGTCTTTGGAAAAATCATCCGATTCCTCCAGAAAAGGGAGTGGTTTGAGCAAGGTAGTCAATCTGAATGTTGGTGAATATGTCTTCTCCACTACCATTGGAACTCTGACGAAATATGATACGAAGTTGAAAAACATCATCTCTGACCATCAAGAACATGGAGCTCATGGAAAAGGTAAGAAGACTGGAGAAAAGTGATAAGCACGCTTGCTTCGAGAGAATTTTTGAGAGTGATTCTCATCTATTCATAACTTTCGGGGCTCTGTAGCCATGACTAACCACTTGTCATGCATAAGTGAAATTCGAGGATCTTAATCGAGTTTTTCCCTACAATATTATGAGGTTTGATAACTGATTTTACTCTGGGAATTATTTTTAAGCTCGAACTGATAAACGAAGCACCTCTTTCTTAGGCAAATGGATACGTATCAATCGACATGGGAGATATTTCAATAAGATATTGAATTTTCTCCGGGATGGCTCTGTACCATTGCCTGAAACGAGAGAAGAATTGACTGGATTACTAGAGGAGGCTGAGTTCTATCGGATGGAGGACTTAATCAACTTGATCAAAAGTCAATTATCTAACATGGAAGAAAAATCTAAATTGGACACTCTCCCAAAAATATTCTTCCATGCATCCTCTGGAGCTGTTGAATTTCTTAATCAATCGACTAGACCTGAAATCAGGCTGACAATAGAGTCTGCCTCAGTGTCTGTGATGTTCCAATCTTGCGAGGAATTTTCTGCCATTTTTGATACTTTCAACACAATCTGTGAAATTTGGAGCCATGAATTCGTTTTCAATAAGCATTATGTGATCACAAGAAAAATTGGTCCAACTTGCGAGTGGTCATTCTTCGTGAATGGCCAAAATTTTGGGACCATCGACGGAAATGTGAGTGATCCGGATGCAATTATGATTACGATATCATGATGACTAGAAAAATCTTATACTCTCACAGAATAGAGACGATCTGTTACGCATGATCAATGATTTTATTCGTTCATTCCATGTGAGTAGCCGAAAACACTACGGTGCAGATATTTCGATTGCTTTGTCCATTTTCCAGGAGTCCACGAAGGCGATCGAACCATGTGTCATAGAGCCAGATGACCGATCAAGCTTGAATGAGGGCGATCCTAGAGAGCTGGTCAAGCTGAATGTTGGTGGGCTGATCTTCCATCTAACAAGGAGATGTTTGACCAAGTACGAATCCATGCTTGACGCTATGTTCTCAGGAAGATACGAAGATTCAGTTGATTCGGAAGGTTCGTAGCTTCTTCCCATAACCATCGAGATACTATGCAGGAATAGTCGGAGAATTCCGCTGATTTTTTCACCGATTTTTTTGGGATAGAGTTGACTCCATGTCTTTCTCTCTCTTGAGTAGGCAGCTGTCAGTTCCTCGGAATCAAAGTATATGAACTCGTCATTGACGAAGACGATATTTCATATAGTTATCAAAGATTGAGAGTAGACACATTCAGAATCGAGGGGAGGAGTTTCAGGATAGAGAGGAAAAATTGCTTCCGAAGAGATTATCGTTGATTCTGATTCCAAGAAAGAGGAGGAAACTACCCAAAAAAGGGAGAGGCTCCTCAGATAAGGGGAAAGAGTTCTTGCTCCTTTCACTGAGTGTACGATTGTGATGAGTAAAGTCGAGCGGCGATGAATATTACCTAGAGCTCGTGTTGATCTTTCTTCGATCATTCTTGAAAAATTTTCTTCGTTTTCAAGGAACCTCGCATTCCTTTGCGAAAATAGACCAGATTTTTAATCTTCTCACTTGAACTTTCTTTTATCCGTAAAGCTCTCCATTGCTCAAAAATTCTCTTCTCAGTAGTGGATTTTCATACTAAGAATTCCGAAATATAATCGATTTAGATTAGAAGCAACATCGAAACGGAGATTAATAGCGTCAACAGTGGTTCAGAACATAGTAGATAGATAGCAAGCGGGAAATAGGAGTGGTTCTTCTCTGTCTACTCAGGCTGATGAAGCAGAGATATTCAGTCGATCCAGGTTCCAATCTACAATGAGAGAGAAGTTTCCTTAATAACCCATATCAGACGACTGGAGGAAAAATCTAGCACAATTTTCATTCTCAGCCTCCATAAAATCCTATCATGGAATTATGCTAGCTATTGGAGACTCCATCTGATGCTCTCACCATCACCAATATTTTTTTGTCTCTTTTCCTCTCGATTTCCACACATTTTCTTTATCTTCCTTGGCTCATAGCAATTTTTTCTCTTATTCCAATAAATAAGGCTGCATCAGAATCGATAGAAGTGGGGACAATTTTGTCATGATTCGAGATTTTTTACGAGATGATAAATTATTGCTGCCCAAAAGTAGAGAAAAGCTGTACGAACTGCTTGCTGAGGCTGAGTTCTATCAACTAAAAGAATTGATCATTCTCATCAAAGAAAAGTTGTCATCAATCGAGAGATCCGTTGCCAAAAGTCCATGTAAAATCTTCATTATCAAGTCTATTGAAGATGAGAATCTTTGGAAGATGTCAACTGCGCCCTCGGTAAAGCTCAAGATCCAAAACAACCCACAGAACCCGATAGAAGTGTTATGGAAGCATATTATTCTACTTGAGCGATTTTGCTGCATAAATGAAGGGAAGATCAGATTCGCTCAACAGATTACAAATGAATGCACATGTTTGTGGACTTTTTCCATAGGAGGTGGGATTGTAGCCCAATATCAATACTATCAGGTAATTCCATCAAAATTTTATTTTTTATGGAGCCATAGTTGAACTTTCTCTCTTTATCTCACTCAGGCCTCATGGGGGAGCTATCGTTTCGATGACAATGAAATTTACGAATCGATGATCAAATTCTTGATGAGAATACAACAGTGACTAATCAATAAACCAAACTGAGTTCAGCCCTGATCAGTAGCATTAAATTAAGTAAGAAAGTCTTCCACCTGAATGATAAGAAGTTAGTGAGTCTGTCATTCATTCGTAGTTTCTCCTCGCATTAAGATAATAAAGATCTTGTCTGTTCATCCCTCATCGGTTGGAAATCAGCTCTTTCACTATAAGTTCTTCATTTTCTTTGATTTTGATCCCGCGCTCTGTTCATGGTTCACTTCTGAACCCTTTTCAGGCAACGAGTTTCCAGTTACGGCATCTTAATTACAGAATTCTTCAGCCCATAATCTGCAGTGAAGAGTGCACAATATTAGTCCAATATGATGGTAGCGAATAAAATGAGGTAGAGATACAGATGTAGATTATTTCAACTTGACTTCGCCCACTGAGCCTTTCGCGACAAACTTACATCCATGCTAGAATAATTATTCATCAGTTGATTGGTTTCGATCTATGGGGAATATTTAGGATCATTTTCACCCTGATAGTTCATTAAAGGCATCTCTGATGCATTTGTAGCTGCAAAGAAAAACGATAGAATCTTATTGATAAAGATAATATGGCTAAAAAGAAAAAAATCTGTTTACCTATCGGTGTGAGAGGCTCAAAATCGAGATGAACTCTATCTCGTTTTTGTAAGCTTTTGCTTGAGAATTCTTCAATTCAATGAGATTATTGCCTGACTGGTATAAGAAAATCAGGGGGGGAATAGGCTAAAGTTTTAGGTCGACTGCGTTCAGACGATAATGAAGTTCATCGTTGAATGTTACATGACTGTAAATGGTTTTTATCAAGAATAATGGAGCTCAATGGACAATTCGAAATACATGTATAAACAAACCTAGAGAATGAACCTTCATTCACTGAATATTAGAATCGCAATATTCGCTTAACTTATACACAGCTGCATCAAAAGTTAGCTTTTCTTCGTGTCATCAGCAGTACATTCGATTAGAAAATTTTTCTTCTTGATAGCTATCATACAAAAATCATAGCAAATCCAGTATTGATTCGCAGCTATTCCTCTTATAGATTCAAATGCACTAAACTTTTCTTCTTCCCGTTTCTTGAAGATTCATAAGCCTCTTCGCTGTATGCCTTTGATCCCACCTCTTATCTTCAGCTCAATATTTAGTCATTTTCAGGCATCAAGTTTCCAATTGTAAGGTGTGAATCACCATTTTGTAGTCTACGGAATGGCTCAATATCATAACCATGCATGAAATTTTTTCTGCAGCTCAGATTCAACCCCTCTCTTATCGGTCCAGTTTTTTAAATTCCATCTGATTAATAAGTTAGATATATTTTTTGGAATATTAGCGATTTTTTGGATGATCAGAACATAAGTTTTTCTGACTCATTCTGGTATAAATGAGTTACTTAGGGGTGTTACATAACCAATATTCAAGTAGAGAATCAGCAGTCAGATAGTCATTCACTGAACAACAGACCTCCACTTGGTGGTTGTTGTATGAGTTCGACAGTCTTCGATTAGGACAATCACGGGACACACATAGACTGAGAATTACAGATAGAAGTTTAATATCCAAGTAGGTAGTAGGTAGACCCAGTGTGATAGTGTTCACACCCAAATTACAAGTGTAGCTTAACCACAGTTAAGGTCACTTAGACAAAGTGATCACAAAGCAATTAGACATACAATTACAAACGTTAGTGAACATAGAGAATGAACATGGACAAGGTGGACACAGAATTGATCTTTCTACACTTCTCATTCTCATCTTAAATACACTTCTTCATCAGATAACCAAGCTGTCAAGCATGTTGAACAGCTGATCACTGAGCAACCTCTATTAGTGGTGCTCACCGATGTTAATATTGATTCCCCTCACAGGGGGGTGGTGATACCTAAATTTTCCTTTTTGATGTGAGGAGAAAAAATCTGCACTGATTAGATAGTGATTTCAAGAGGAGAAAATAGATGTAGGCTGAATTCTTATACAGTCATGTATCCGAAATCTTAACTCTCATGGGCGGGCTTATGTTGCACAGGCAAAGGCTCTGTGAGAGAGGGCGCTAGTTTAGAGCGCGAAATTCAAACGCTAGCCTTTCCTCTGCTTTCGAGAGCGGTCGAGCGCATGTCGAGGAGGGGCAAGTTAAGATTTCGGATACATGACTGTAACTTCATTTTTAATACTTGTGCATGGAGACAATTCTCTATGGTGATAATCTCTCGCCAACGGTGGAGCAACTAGTAGTTTTGATTCATGTGCTGTAAGAGCAAAGAGTAGTAACTACTAGAGTAAATACTCTCTGTGTAAGAGTTTAGGCAGTTAAGGTTTTACATGGAAAAATTTGAAAAAGACTTTCATATAAGTTTCCAAGATAAATTAAATCATCTTCAACAAAAGTCAGAGGTAAGTACGAGCAAGAGGGTAAAAGTAAATCTTTGAATCGCTAGTTTGCCCAACCGAAATCTGGAAAAGGATTGAAAAAGTTGTTTGCAACTTACAAAGTGAGTTTTTTGCCTTACGGTTAAGAAGTGATATCTTAGCATTCATTCCAACATTACGGTAGATATTCAGCCAGGTGATGCCAAAGGATCGCTTTAAAAATTGGGATGGAGCTCCATCGTCTCTGACTTTATCAGGAATGGAGGTAACGATTGTAAATTTTTCATCTTAAGATGAAGTATCTTCTCAGTAGTACATTTCTAGACTTCGAATGGCTGGAAAATGGTAGATGAAACATCTTCACTGTCACTAATTGATCGAACCGTCCGTTTAAGGCAAAGCCAGTTTATTAAACTGAATGTTGGAGGTCATTTCTTCATCACAACCAAAGAAACTCTATTAAAATTCAATCCTAACTTATGTGAAATGTTTTCAATCGAAAAAGCAAAGGAGAATAACCTTGAAGGTTTGTTGATTAAGGGCTACTTGGGTGGCTCTCATGAGTACCCGATAAGCTACTCATGAGATGTGCATCTGATAAATTGTGCTCTTATACGAAAACTTTGATCACTTTTCCTTGAAATGTTTCACCAAAACTAAGTGATTTATTTTTCAATTCACCAGAATGGAAATCGGACAAGGGAGATGGACATTGTTTTGGGAAGATCTTGAATTTCATGCGTGATGGAGTCATTCACTTACCGGGAACCAAAGAAAAACTGAATCAATTACTCGCTGAGGCTAAGCAGTATCAAATCACAGGATTGATGGAAGAAATTGTGAGAAAATTGTCCCAAGATATAGAGACATATGTAGAGGAGCTTTCAAGAAGCGCTTTCATGATAAGCTCATCAGAGGAAGATGATAAAGTTCGAAACTCTACGAGACCTGCGATCAAACTTACAGTTGAATGTCACTCCGAAGATCGCTTGTGTGCTTGTTCCTCTTCTACCTGTGATTGTATTGAACCTGTCACCAAAGATTTGGAGATTTTTGACGATCTTTGTGAGGAGTATAATGGAAACATTTTACTCATTAAACATTATCTGAAGATGGAAGACCGACAAAAACCAAAGTGTAAATGGACTTTCTTCATTGATGGCGAGATTCTTACTGAGCTGGAGCCAAGCGAGGTACATCTTATCAGCCTTATGAGATCCATCTTCTCAATTTACTATCTCTATTCAGGGTTCCATAAATTTGTCTGAGTCAGTGATCCATAGAGCGGTTGGCTCTTTGTCTGGAAAGTATATGGTAACAATCGATCAAAATGCCAGTCAAATCTCTCTACTGAACCTCGATATTTTTTTTACTTTTTAACTAGAATTTGCTCACCTCTATGGAATCTGCTATCGAAACACCGGTCATTTCGGAAACTTCGATTGAAGCGCAGCATGTCAAGCTCAATGTAGGTGGATGTTTCTTCGATACGACAATCGAAATCTTGACGAAGTATGACTCAAAACTTAGAGAAATGTTCTCGGGCTCATGGAAAGAAAATAACCAGGTTGATTCTGAAGGTAATTCTTCTCAATCATTCGGTTTTCCAGAAATACCAAGATTTTAGAAAACTTTTGTTTTGACATTTCTCAAAGGATGGATACTGATCGATAGAAGTGGTGAACACTTTGGCTGCATATTGAATTTTATGCGAGATGGTTATACTTCATTACCAGTAGAGGTTGAAAAGTTAAGCGAACTGCTAGCTGAAGTTGATTACTATAATCTCAAAGAAATTCGCCAGCCAATACGAGAAAAACTTTTCCATGTTGACAAGAAGAAATCTCAAAAAGATTTCGTTTGCAAATTTTGTATGATTCCGAGCTCTGAAGATGATGAATTTTTGAAAAAATTGACCAAACCAATCGTTAAGCTCACTATTCAGAGATATTCTTGCATCACACAATACTCACATGGGCAGTATCCAGTCAATCAAAAATCAGTCCTTCTAATAAACTCTTTACTGTTCGATAAGCTTTGCATGATGCTGAGAGGAAAAGTTATTTTCATTAAACAGTTGAAAACTGAGCCATGCTGCTCATGGTCATTTTTCGTGGATGGTAATTTGGTTGCAGAACAAGAGAATTGGTCTTCTCAGGTAATCAATGAAGCTGAATGATTTTCTCGTGCTCATGCTATTCATGACTTTCAATTTATTTATAGGGAGGGTTTGCATGGGACGCCGATCGAGGAGATAAAATTCATTTTGCGGTTCATAAGCTTGTGGGTCTCATGTAGACACTACAGGTGTTGATAATTCTCACTCTACATATCTCGTACCTCGAACTTTCTGGAATTATGAGCAATCAAGTCTGCAAGTCTCAAATATTTCACACGAGCGATCTTATTTTAGAACTACTTGGGAAAAATTTTCAGCTCATCTAATGTGAAAATGTGCAATTCCAACTTAACGATAGCTATCTCTGTGCAACCAGGTTATCTTAAAAGCAGCAAACATGTTGTGCTCATCTCATATCAGTACTACAAGAACCAAGTTTGCATTTGAAAATTCGTCTTAGTAAAAAAAATTACTCATTAAAAACACGTCTCTGACTTGGTCAGGGATCAACTAGCTTCTAGCAGCGTTTATCCTGAGGATTTCTCTTCGAACGTTCTCGACATCATCCATCATCCATATCATGCAATATCATAGACTCAGGCTCACTTGAGGTACAGTGGCAGTTTTCTGTCAGCGAGAAGCTTAATCAACTGATGCCCTAAAACATTGGAAAATAATAATAATAATCCGCCAAAATAGGACCGTAGACCAACTTGAATCCCTGTGCATGGAGCCCATCTCTATGGTGATAATCCCTTGCTAACGGTGGAGTGACTAACGTAGATAGTAGATAGTTTTGGTCCATGTGCTGTAAGGGCAAAGAGTATTGTCAATACTCTTTGTGTAAGTGTTTAAGCAGTTTGAGTTTTGCATGAGCGGTGAGAAAAATTTAAGACAGGCTTCTAATTGCTACCATACCCAATAAGTTTCTGAGATAGATTGGATCATTTTCAACGAAGGTTAGAGGTGAGTACAAGCAATAGGATAAAGTTGTCTACAATTTATAATGTGAGTTTTTTGCCTTACGGTAATGAAATGAAATTCCAGCATCCATTCCAAGATTACGATAGACAATCAGCAAAGAGATGCCGAAGAATCATCTTAAAATTAAGAATGAAGTTCGATCGTCTCTGACTTCCTCAGGAATGGAGGTAACGATAGTAAATCTTTCACCTTCTGGAATGTTCTCTAAGTAATACATTTCTAGACTTCGAACGGCTGGAAAATGTTGGATCAAACATCATCACTAATTGATCGGATCAATCTTCCAAGGCAGAGCCAGTTTATCAAACTGAATGTTGGAGGCCATCTTTTCATCACAACCATAGGAACTCTAACGAAACTCAATCCAAGCTTTTGTGAGATGTTTTCAATCGAACAAGCAGAGGAAAGTGGTCTAGAAGGTTTGTTGATCAACGGTTACTCATGTGCATCTCATAAATTGTAATCTGCTCCAATGAGAAAACATTGAAGAATTTCAGTCACTTCTCTTGAAATTTATTCACAAAAACTAAGTGATTCATTTCTCAATTCACCAGAATGGAAATCAATTGAGGGAGATGGACATTGTTTCGGGAAGATCTTGAATTTTATGCGTGATGGAGCCATTCACTTACCGGGAACCAACGAAAAACTGAATCAATTGCTCGCTGAAGCTAAACAGTATCAAATAAAAGGATTGATGGAAGAAATTGAGAAATTGTCTCAGGATAACGAGACATATGTAGAGAAGCTTTCGAGAAGCGCTTTCATGATAAACTCATCTGAGGAGGATGATGAAATTAGAAAGTCAACAAAACCTGCGATCAAACTTACAGTTGAATGCCACTCCGAAGATCGCTTGTGTGCTTGTACCTCTTCCCCCTGTGATTGTATTGAACCTGTCACCAAAGATTTGGAGATTTTTGATGATCTCTGTGAAAAGTATCTTGGAAACATTTTACTAGGCAAACAGTACCTGAGCATGAAAGATAGAAACAAACCAAAGTGTAAATGGACTTTCATTATTAATGGTCAGGCTCTCATCGAGCTAGAGCCAAACGAGGTACACTTTATCAGCTTGATGCAATCTGTCACTTCACCTCCCTATCTCTTTCCAGAAATCCATAAATTTGCCTGAGTCAGTGATCCATAGAGCAGTTTGTTCATTGTCTGGACATTATATGGTAACAATCAATCTAAAAGATACTTGAATCTCCACTAACCAAGGCTCTTTTACTCTTCTAAAGAATTTGCTCATCTCCATGGAATCTGCTATTGAAACACCGGTCATTTCCGAAGCTTCTGTTGAAGAACAGCATGTCAAGCTCAATGTAGGGGGCTTTCCCTTCCATACAACGATTGAAATCTTGACGAAGTACGATTCGTTACTTAAAGAAATGTTTTCGGGCTCTTGGAAAAAAAAGAATCAGATTGATTCTGAAGGTAATTCTTATCAATCATTCGATTTTCCAGAAATACCAAGATTTTAGAAAACTTTTGTTTTGACATTTCTCGATTTTATAAACCAAAGGATGGATACTGATCGATAGAAGTGGTGAACATTTTGGCTACTTATTGGATTTTATGCGAGATGGTTATGCTTCATTACCAGTAGAGGTTGAAAAGTTAAGCGAATTGCTAGCTGAAGTTGATCATTATAAGCTCAAAGAAATTCGTCAACCAATACTAGAAAAACTTTTATACGTTGACAAGAAAAGATCTCAAAAAGGCTTCACTCGAAAATTTTCCCTGATTCCGAGCTCTGAGGATGAGTTGCTGAAAAAATTGATCAAGCCAGTTGTTAAGCTGACTATTCAAAGATATTCATCTGTCATACAATCATCTGGACAATACGCAGTCACCCAAAAGTCAATTATTCTTAAAAATTCTCTGCTGTTTGACAAGCTTTGTGCAAAACTGAAAGAAAAAGTTATTTTCATCAAACAGTTGAAAACTGAGCCATGCTGCTCGTGGTCATTCTTCGTGGATGGTAATTTGGTTGCTGAACAAGAAAATTGGTCCTCTCAGGTAATCAATGAAACTGGATAATTTCCTTACTCTCTTGTATTCAAAACGTTCAATTTATAGGGAGGATTTGCATGGGACACCGATCGGGAGTGTAAGATTCATTTTGCGGTCCATGAACTTGTGGGTCTCATGTAGACACAACAAGAGTTGGCGATTCTCACTCGACATTCCTCGACATATATCTCGAGCTTCTTTGAATGGCGAGCAAAGAGCAACCAAGTTTACAAGGCTCAAATATTTCACATCAGAATCTTATTTTAAAACTGCTTTTGGAAACTCATCCAATGTGAAAGCCAATTCAGCCCAATGATGACTATCTCTTAACACCCGAGTCATCTAAAAAGCGTGGAGTAGGCTACGCTTATCTCATATCAGTATTAAAAGAACTAAGTTTACATTTGAATATTCTCCATGCTCAAGTCTATTTTGCTGAGTATTTCAGGCATTTACTTTGAAGAATTTTCCAAAAAGATGTTCAATTTCACTTCATGGATCTCGTTTGGATTGACATCTCTCGACTGAATAAATTCTTGATAACGAACTTGGAATAGTGGTGAGCATCCTCTCGCTAATTCTGAAAATTTACACATGCTCGCTATAACCTAAACATATTATAGATATCAACCAGAATGTCCTCTCATTCAGTTGGAATCCAAATTCGGAGCATAGACAGCTGGCTTAGAATTCAACTAGAATGAAAAACCATTTAAATTTGATCACAAAAATCCATACTTTACTTACCATGAAGATGAAGATCCTGTAGAAGTTGATGCTTTTCACTTCCATGGTTATCAGGATATTGAAAAACGATATTTAAAATTGTCGCCAAATCAAGCTGGTTTACTGACTAATCTCATCAACGCTATGGAAACTTACAAATCAAGATGTGCAAGATTATTCGTCATCTGAATGATCAGTTGTCCTTCTTCTCCTTCTCCTCATTCCTCTTTGTCTCTCGATTCCATGCTCTCTGGCCAAATGATCCCGTAAATCGTTCTGACAATCAAAAGTTTCATCACATTCAGGGCAGTCGATAATCTCAACAATTCGAGAGTGACGAAGAAAGTTGATCTGCTCTCCAAGCTGTCTGACGAGCCTACCTATCTCTTGAAACAAGCGACGAACCTCTTGAAAGATCCTCCTGAAACTGGACAATTCTTCTCTTAACCCATGATTAGAGCCCATTTTAACCTGATAATTGTCAGACACGAGATAGTTGACTGGAATTGATTTGTCGTTGAGTTACCAGAGGAAGGGATTGGATGACGAATTTGAACATCGTCGAAGTTTTATCGATGAAATGAAATTTCGAGCAATACAATCGATCAGATGAGTAACCATTGATTCTGGACTCGATACATGGACCATTGGTTCGTAGGAAAGTTAAATTAATATGATAAAAATGATCACCTATCAAATACATGTATAGATGGTCAGGTTGGAAATTCTGATATAGTAGAATATGAGATTCAACATAAATTTCCATTAGACTATCTTTTTATTTTTCGGATACAGATTTTCACCAAAAACTTGATAGAATCAATCGCATACTTTTGGTTACTTCTCATCGAGAAATCTGTTCGTAAGACTCACTGCCTTAAGTTCACTTTTTATTTCTCAGACTGATTCGTTCAATCAATTGAATCATGAATATGAGCTGGAATTCACAAACTGTGACAGAAAAAATGTGTTTGATTTATATCATGCTGCTGGATTGATTCATTAGGGAATAATTTGATTTTTAAAACCACAAAATCGAATCCTAATTAAATCAAGTCATTTCCTGTCGATCGTTGAAAAAATCGTGCAAAAAATTGTTCATTCGTATTGGCGCCACTTTCAAACCGTTTCGATTGTCGAGTGTTTGTAAACATGCTGTGCTCAACATGGTACACATGTGACTGATTGTTCATGGTTTTTCGTATCATCGATTGGAAATATTCTCATAGATTGTGTAACTGATTTAAATTATTTTTCGAACGAATATGCGGGCTACACTAGCTGGTGAAATTGTTCCTAAAATCCGGCATTTTATGCCCAAAGGTTTGTTTCCAGCAATGAAAAGGCCTGGTGTCACCACAGCTCAAGTTTGTCAATGGATTAATCTTCAGCTTCGAAACGGTTAGATCACCATCAAACCAGGGTTTTCCATTACATAATTATTTTCTTGTTCTGAATTCTGAATAGATCTTGATTTTGAACATCACTCCATCGAAGTCACAGCCTTTGGTTCATTGCCTCTCTACTCATCTGGAGTTCTCAGTGAGTGAAAAACTGTGGAAAGAAAAAATATTAAGAAAGTGAAGCGTGGATCATTTTCGAGAAACTCTATACCTATTGCTAAGACAAACTATTCGTCCGAGTCTAGATTTATTGAAAAATAATTAATTATTTACTCATATCTCTGAAAAAGATCTCATTCATGTGTACTCTTCTCGTTTCAGGTATTGGCTTGGGAAAATGCGGAGCTCAACTAAAATATCTCTGTTTCTGTGACGTTGAGCAAGAAATTGATATTCGATTAGGATCATTATCTAACAATGGTTTTCTACAGAGTGGAGAAATCAAGCGTAAACCTTATGACCACATAACTCTTGAAACTCTCCAAACTACACTGAAACCATTCATCTGTCGTCAAATACAAAAAGAAGTCGACACAATGATTGACCGGTATGTTTTACCGCCGATTGAAATGATTGAGCTGGATGAATCTAAGGAGGAAAAGTATGATACAATTTGGGCAAAAACTCTTGGAAAACCCATGATACCACGACGTGAGCTTTTCAAAGAAATTGAAATCACTGCTCTCGAAGTGAAAAGCTTTAATCCTCCTGACTTCACTCTGAAAGTTTCCTCAATCGGTCCAGTTTCTATACCACGCTTCGTGTTCGATCTCTGTAATGCATTAAACACCGTTGGATCGATAACAAGACATATCAAAACGAAAGAGGGTCCATTCATGCTGAAAGACTGTATCTCTCAAGTCGACTTTCATTACAAATACTTGGCTGAACATGTTGCACGTTATACGCCTATTTTTAATGAATACATGAAACCTCATCGAGATAAAATTCAAATTATCCATGAGAGACGTCTCTGGTGAATTTTTCATCTGCCACAGTAGGTTTTTCTCCGTTCCATTCTACTCCATTCTGATCGAGATTTTATCATGAAATACTTGGACAAACTGATCAAACTTCACTTGAAAAGTTGAAAAGCAATGCTCGTTCTTGGTTGCCAGGCAACATTATTTCAATTGATTTCTGTTGTTGCAACTTGCATTGCAAGCACGTCACAAGTAATTGGTAAACAATCAATTTTGAGCAATCGAAGAGGTTGAACAGTTTTTCAATTATTAGTAAATTTGATTGATTTTGTTAAACCTTCTGTATCATTAGATCATGGGAAGTCTTTTCGAGGACCGATTTAAAGATGTTACTTTTCCTGTAAAGGTTTTCTATTGTGGCGAATGTGGCTTGCCAACTGAATACTGTTCTTATTATCCTAATTATGATAAGTGTAAAGTTTGGTTAGAGAGAAATTTACCTGAAGAATTTGAGAGATTGTGTGGAGTCAGTGCTGATGGAGCTTCTGGAGAAGGTGGAGATGGTAAAGTATCTGTTGCAACTCTATTTACATTGTGTCAGGAGATCTGATTTTTTTCTCATTTCTTCAGATGCCAAAAAATCTGGTCGTCAAAAGCGAGGAGGCAAAGGTATAGTGAAAGCAAAGAAGAAGTCTGAGGTAGAAAGACATGTTGGTGTTTATCGATCTAGTAGAGCCAAAAAGAAGGTTCTCACAGTTGTTACTGGACTTTCAACCTATGGTGTTGACCTCAAAGAAGCGGTCAAATTTTTCTCATCCAAGTTTGCCTGTGGCTCATCTATTGTGGACGGCGATGTTGTCATTCAGGGGGATGTTCGAGATGATCTCTTTGATATTATTCCAGAAAGATGGCCTGAAATTGATGAAGACTCAATTGAGGATTTAGGAGATCGTAAAGGTTAAATAAAGCAGTTTCTTATTCTCTTCATTATTGACTAATCTTCTTTCTGAAATCATGATCTCGGTAAATTCTTTCTCATTGAGTCTCGGATCGAAATTTTATTACATGAAACAGCATGAAATAGTATGAGACATGGAAATACAAGAAAATGTTAGTGGAAGAAAATCGATAATATCTTTTCGTTTCGAAAATCTCTTTAATCAAATTGGACTGGAACATATTTTTCAGCCTTAGAATTTTGCTTGATGAGATTTTTTGACATCACTTGGATTTCCATATACTGTGACTAAGAGAATAGAGAAAGAGGGGAGGACAAAGTGTCTATCAAAAGGATAGAAAGTGTTCCATGAATTCATCCACATCTTGAATGATTTTAGAGATAATTACAATCCATGGTTAAATATTCCAATACTAATACTAATTTCCAACTTGTTTCGAGATGACGGAAGAAAATCTTTGAGTTATAGCCAATGATGCGTCAATGAAACGATCAACACAATTCGTAATGCAAGTTTCAGTTTTTCCATCCAATTTAGACGATGGTTTATCGACAACACATTTCTCCCAGCAAGCATCGGTAAGTTTGTGAACCTAATGATCAACAGAATGGATTAGATACCAAAATTGAAAATCTAAGGAAAAATTCTCATTCTTACCTGAGCCTGGAACTGAGCTTTCTGTTGCTCTTGAATCAAGAAATTTTGTAACTCTTTATCACCTAAAGAAGGATCACTAATGTCACTTAGATCGAGAGACATGATTAATTTTTTTGGTCACAGACGATCAGAAAACGAACCGGTAAACTTATTAGGTAACTTCAAGTGCAATCAATGTGATTGAGAGAAGCATGTGAATGTGCTTCGAAATGAAAACCAATGGAACAGTTGCACAGATAAAGGCGGGATTTTTGCTCCTCTGATCGATCAATCTGTACTTTGAGTCATTCAAACTTAAGAATTTCCAAACTGATCTCATGAAAATTCTGTTAGCAAAAAATCATCAAATTTAAAAGAGTAGAGTAGAGTCTTGCAGATGAGAGATTCATTTATCCATTAGGTTGTGAGATTATTAGAAACCGAATTTTATTTCAATGTGATGAGAGGCAGAGAAATACACGAATATTTTTCGATGGATGGGAAAGAACCGTTATCTGATACACTAAGAGAAGATCTGAATTTCACAGAATTTTCAGGGGAGAAATACGAGCATGTTCTGAAATGTACTGAAAAACGACCAAAGGCTCCTAATAGGCTTCAGTACTGTTAGCTATTAGTTCTTGCCATTTAGCTGAGGCCTCGTTGATTATTGAGGATGGGATCAAATTCTTCCCACCGGCAGCCTCAACAAGAAGTTTCTTTTCCTTATTTGACACATGAAAACTAGCACAAAGGGGGGTTATTCTTTGACCTGAAGCTATCTCATAATATCTTTTCACCTCACGAACTTTTAGAGAAATGCTTTTACTTTGCCAAGATTCATTCCGCCTATTGATTGCCTCGGAGAACATATACCTTGCATAAAGGTGGGCTTCTTCGTGGCGCTTCGCCAGTTCCATTTCATTCAGTCGAAGCAAATAAATTGCCCAGGCATAGGCTGGGGTTTCCAGTCTCTTGTCCTCACCAACACCAGAAACAGTATCAGGCATATCTTTGGCCAACTTCATGGTACTGCCGGCAAATTCAATCATCAGCTTGGGGATAGTGAGATATTCCCTATCTCGAGAACTTTCACGCAGCTCATATGCACCTATGAGAGTCTTCATGAGAGCATTTTCCGCTTGAGAAGCTTTGAAGGAGGACAACTTGCTACCATATTTGAGACCCCATTTCAGCAGGAATGTTAGATCTTCTTCGATTTGAGCTTCATCACTTTTTCTGAAAACTTTTCCTAGCTCATTGAAAATTTTACTGAATGATGGGAAAACAGGTGTTTTTAACCTTTTCCTTTCTCCCATCACATACAACTCAGTTTCTCCCCAATGTTTACGAGCTGCTAAAGGCCTATGAGCCAGTGGCGAAGAAGCCATTTCTTCTTCTAGATTGCGCTTGTTGAAGCTCCTAGGGAAAAACGAGGCGATATTAGAGATCGATAAGGCATATAGGAATCAAATTTAGTCAAAAATATCGATGATACTAACTTTTCTATCATGATGTTTTAGGAATTAGATGGATAAGATTAACTATTCAATGAAATTCAAGATCAAAATTGCTGAGAGAACAATGAAATCAAGTAGAGGCACTGAAAAATTTGACATAAACGACATCACGTCATGGGATTCTTAAAGTCAATCAGAAAACGCATGTGATCAGTCGTCATAGTGAAGATGGACCTATGGACCCATGAGCCGCTCATGATGAGCGGTAGGATTATTAAATCGCGACCGATAGAATCTCTACAAGTTGGAAAAATTGAATTGATGATAGTCAATTCACTTTGTTCGTTTTTTTTCATAAGCTATGTTGTCGGCGAAAAACCCATGAAAAAGTTCATCAAATCATTAGAAAATGACCGTATATCGACAATCACAAGCAAGTATACCAACAAAATCTCACAAATTGTCAGATAGGAAAATCAAATTGATACTATCAATCATACTCACTTTTCGGTCATGGTTATGCTGGAATTGGTTGAGTAAAATTCGATGTCTAATGAAACTCACGAGTTAAATTGGTGAAAGAACAGTGAAAAAACCGACGACCACTTGATGGTAGAGCAAAATAATATCCCAGATCTAACGCAAACCGAAATACTTATAATTTGAGTCTCTTATGATCAGTTGTCATAGTGAGAGTGGGACTATGAGCTGTAGAGTAATGAAATTTCAAATTACAGGTTGAACATCCCGAAGCTAAAGAAAATCTATCTGATGATATTTAATTCACTTTACTCGTTCTTCATTATCATGATGCATGTTCTAAGCAAAAAACCTACAGAAAAAATCAGTTGCTTTGCTTCTTCCCATCTTCAATGAAACTGTGAACGCATGGAACTGATGAAGCCAATTTTTTTTGTGTGATTCTCAAAAGAGGTCTAGAATTGACACCTCTTATAACTTGGTATCACAATATTTAATATAAAATAATGCACTCAATTTGTTCGAAAAGATAGAAGCACATGGATTCTTACAGTAATTTAACAAGGTACGAAAAGATATTGTCATTGCCAACATCATGATCGTCAGCTGATAGGTCAATGCGAGCTTTATGCTCCTCTCCTCTGATCATTTATTTTGAATCATTCAATCTTACGAACTTTCGAACTGATCTCATAAAAATTCCGATAGCAACAACGGAAAGTCAAACAATCATCAGATTTATAAGACCAGATTGGGGAGTTCCTTGTCCTGCCACTCCGAGCGATAAGATGATTAACTTGGCTGCAAATGAGAGAAAAAGAGAGTCTAGTGAATGAAAGATTCAGGAAAATTCATTCAATAGAATAGAAGAAAGTGGTATATTCTCTGACTGAAGAGAGAACCGTGATCATATTTTCTGCGAAAAGTAGGATTTGTCTCCGACAGAATTTCTCGCCAATAATTACATCTCGAATCATAAATGAGAACAACTAGAGGTTTCTAGGAAGATCCAGCCTCAGCTAATAGTTGCTGCCAATCAGCAGACTCTTTATCAATGATTCTGAGAGCAATTAAATTCCTCCTATCAGTAGCATTTGCAAGAAGTTTGTTTGCTTCGATGAAAACTTCGAAACTCTCCAAAGACAAAAATAACCCAATTAACCAGTCACTTTGACCTGGAGTTTTAGCCATTCTATAGTATCTCCTCACCCCACGAGCTTTTTGAGAAATGCTTTCACTTTGCCAAGATTCATTCTGCCTATTGATTGCCTCGTAGAACATATACCTTGAATAAAGGTGGGCTTCTTCGTTACGCTTTGCCAACTGATAATCAGAAGTTTTCATTAAACGTATCATCCAAGCATAAGCTGGGGTTTCCAGTCTCTTGTCTTCACCAACACCAGAAACAGTATCACGCATATCTTGGGCCAACATCATAGTGATACCTGCAAACTCAATCATCAGCTTGGGTATCGTAAGATATTCCAAATCATGAGAACGTTCACAAAGCTCATAAGGGCCTGTGAGAAACTCCATGTGATCATTCTCTGGCTGAAAAGCTCTATACGAGAATAGCCTGTTACCATCATTAAGATGCCATTTCAGTAAGAATATCAGATCTTTGTCGATTAAATCTTGATCATCTTCCCTGAAAACTTTTCCCAGCTCGTGAAAAATCATTGAAAATGCTGGTTGGCACGGGCGAACAAGCATATAGTTCAAATGTCGGCAAGATTTAGGCACTTTCTCGAAAGAGGGTTCTTCCTCATCACCAATAGGCTCCAATTTACGCCTGTGATATAAAAAAATCAAGAGGTATCAATAAAAGTTGACAAACTTACAAACAGAAAAATGCTCAGCCAAAAATGTCAATCATATTAACTTTTTAACATATTTTTAACATTTTTAACAATTAACATATTAACTAACATGTCGAAGTTGAAATTAGCTTACAGATATTCGATCTCCAATAGAATTTGGGACAAAAATTTGTGGGAAATCGCGACTTAATGGTAGCTTAAAATAAACAACAGCCCAACGAGTTGTAAGTCTAATTGAGTGCTTCTCACCCTCAGAATTTTTTCTCATCTCGAGATCACTTTCGGACATACTTTTCAACATTCCATCTTGAGCTGTCAACGTTCCGATAGTAGTGTGAAATAGACGTCCGCCGACGTTCAATCTCACATATTCACCGAGATGATTCTCTTTCTTAGATTTTAGGAGCACTCATTTGAATTAATGTAAGATTTGGTAGCCTCAGAACTTCACATTTAGAAGGCTATGTGCTTCATTAACGCCTTAAAATTATTTCAAGAAAGATGACATCTTAACATGACTATGGCCATCAACCATCGTCGAATGAGATTCACGCTCCTGTAAAATATGTAACAATGAGTTAAAAAGACTACCCAACAATTGACAAGGAATATTATTCAACAATGTACCTGATCCAATGGCAACCAGAACAAATTCAACCAGCTGTACCCGAAATGTTCTTATTTCGATATATATGAAGCGATATTGTGAATTTTTTACCTGATTAATTCGGTTTAAGTGCTTCTCCTTGAAAATTTTTAAGCGAGTATTGTCTTTTGTCATTGTTATATATTTTTGAAAAAACTGGTGCTAAACTCTACGATTTCTAAGGGGAATTGTGTGAACTCTCAAGTATTATAGTAACTAGATAGTGTATTTTTTGATGAGAACACGAAAAGACTTGTCTCTATTTTTCTGTAGTTCTACTAGTTCCAATACTATATGTTCTGTTTAAAGAATTAAATGAGTCAAGCTGAGCAGATCTCTTATGATCAGGATGGAAGAGAAAGCGGTTCGTAATTTTTGAAGCTTATCACCTTCTTATCCATTTTGAATTCTGATTAAATATGTTTCCTCTCAATCCAGAGAACAGGCAAGAACAAAGGGCGCAACAAGAAAGCTCCTTAGATGAACTTATTTATTTCCGTTTTAGAGATGAACCGACTGATGAGTTTGAAGCACAGAAAGCATTTTCTGGTATGTTCGTGGTGGCAGGTTCTATTTACTGGATTTTGAGTCTATTTCATCAGTCAGATGAGTGGACACCTACTTTGGTCTTTTTTAAGTTCCTGGAAATAGGGTTCCTACTGCTGTTGAGTTTGATTACACTCTTTTGCAAGTATGCAAATGAGATTGATATAATTTATAATTTAATTTTGATGAAAAACGTTATTTTCACTCAGAGTCGAGACCATGAGAGCAATCAGCCTAAAAGTACACGAATTACGAATGGCTGTGAGTTCTTCTCGTGAACTGTGAATTTGGAGCCACTAATTTCTGATTCTTCATTTCAGATTAAAAAATTTTGTCCGAGAGTTTTGAGTGATAATATTCATTATTTGTTGATTGGTTGCCGGGAAATTTATGCCCTCCATCTCCTACTCATTGTTCTCGGATTGCTTGTAGATGGGTTCAAAGAAATAATCAAATCATTTTCCGGCACTAAAGTGGTAGATGTTATTGAACCGGTTGTCGATATTGCAGCGACCAATGCTACCCAAGTTCAGTTATCGGAATAAAGTTTTTCTCGAGAAAATTTATTCTCCTCAAATTTTTCAATCCGTCAACAATAAACTGGACACCAATTTTATTCTCTACTTTTTCAAATATTTGATCTTCACTAAAGTTGTTTCCTCCAACAAAAATCAATGCCCATCAACTCTAATTCATACGCTTTTAAACTTCCAACCAGAACTCATTTTTTTACTCAAACTTCACCTCAATTCTATCCATGAGACATTGAATTTGGTAAACACTTTTGAATTATCAAAGATTCTTGGACATAGTCACCATATACAAATCAAATGTATTTCCTTGTATGTTTCTGATGGCACATTTTATTTTCTAGATTTTGGTATATTTTATCAGCCAGATGAGTCGACACCTACTTAGGTCTTCTTCAAATACTTGATGCTGGAGTTTGTATTGCTGTTTGGTTTTTCTTTCTTCGGCTAGTATACAGATGAGATTGGTATGATATAATTTCGATGAAAAACGTTCTTTTTCCTCACGTAAAAAACCATGAGAGCAACCAACGTAAAGGTAAATAGATTAATACATGGTAATCGGAAATTAGTTCATCCTGGAAAGGCATTTCTTAAATCGGAGAAAAAACTGGTTCTGATTGAAAGGCATTTATTTAAATCCAAGAGGCACGTACTAAAATCGTAGAAAATCGGTTTGCGCTCAAGAGATGGTCGAAGAAACTGTTTCATGTGCTGAAAATAGGCAATACAATTAGATTCACTGATTATTCTCGAAGCTTTCTTGATATTCCCAATCAACTCAGAAGCATCCAAACAGTTTTTTGCTTCACAATTCCTTTCCACATTGAATACACGATTTTTTGATAGACTTCATCGGCATGATTGAAACTCACATTGTCAATGATTCTGTTTGCATAGCCTTCTGAATCGAAAAAGTCCAATATTTGATCGATGTATTCGCTGAAAAGAGGGATTTTGTATGGTTGGTCTACAGCCTCATAAAAGTAGAGACACTCTCTCGAGATCTCTGATGTATCAACGCGAGCATTACATGCATGCTCCTCTCCTCTGATCATTTATTTTGAATCATTCAAACTCATGAACTTTCGAACTGATCTCATAAAAATACCGACAGCAACAACGGGAAGCCAAACAATCATCAGATCTATAAGACCAGATTTGAAAGTTCTAACTGTCCTCCAATACAATATATGTATCAAGCCATAAGATGGTTTCGTACTCATTATATTCTTCAGAGCTACGTTCTTAGCGAAAAAACTTGAGAAAAGTTATACCGCTTTGATTTCCTCTGAAGATCTTTGAAAAATCGTTTCCCTCTTCCCAACATCAATGGAAATGCAACTGAGAAGCTGATGAAGTGGGCAATAATCTGTATCAGATTTTCAAAAAAATGATTGAAATTTATAAATCCTATGACTCAACATTAGAATAACGATCGAAGGAAAATTCATCCGATTCATTCGATACATGAGCATATGAAGTTCAGATTATGATGAGAAAACACGAAAAAGTATGAATAAATCGTTACATCGTAAGATTTTAAGTCACTACAGCCAAGTTTGCACAAACAAAAAAAATAGCTAAATTTTCGATCCACCAATTTTTCTCTAGTTTTAACATTATTGTCAAAGATTTGAGTGAGGAAATATAAAGTATACAATTCATCTTATCAATGTGAGCTTATTAGAACAATATTGACATGCTTAAAATTCTAAGAAGCCCATCTTTGTCTCTAATGACTCATTTCGTGGCTTGAATATGATTGACTTACATGTGCAAACAAAGTCATGGACTGATAGCATGTAAAAATCTCACAAAATGATAATCCATGGAACCATTCAGGCGATTTGACTTACGATTCATGCTCATTATGGGGATTGGATCATTTCAACACAGGAGCTTTTGACTTTCGAGTAATTGTCGGCTTCCTCAGATCCATACGTTGTGAATCCAAGGTTTTCAACGTTTCTGCCTTTTGAACTGATGAGGATGCTTCAGCTGTAGCTACTAGTTTCTGCCATTTAGCTGAGGCTTCATTGATTATTGAAGAAGGAATCAGATTCTTCCCACAAGCAGCTTTTCTGAGGAGTTTCATTTCCTTGTCTGATATTCTGAAACCGTTATATGAATGATGGAAAGCGGGAGAACCTCTTTTATTTGTAGCCATCTCATAGAATCTCTTCACATCATCAACCTTGAGTGATATATCTTTAGAATGCCAAGATAGATTTCGACCATTGAGTGCTTCCGTGAATTTATATCTTGCATAAAGGTGAGCTTCTTCGTGACGCTTCGACAGTTCTGTATCGAAACCCATCCACGGCCATCGAAACGATCGAATCACCCAGCCATAGGCAGGGGTTTCCAGCCTCTTGTCCTTACCAACACCAGACACAGTATCAGGCATATCCTTGGCTAGCTCTAGAGTGCTACCCGCAAATTCAATCATGAGGTTAGGGACTGTGAGGAACAGCATTTGATGAGATTTTTCGTGAAGCTCATAAGGACCTATGAGAGTCTTCATGAGAGCATTTTCTGCTTGAGAAGCTCTAAAGGAGGATAACTTGCCACCATACTTGAGACCCCATTTCAGCAAGAATTTCAGATCTTGTTTGATTTGCGCTTCATCACCTTTCCTGAAAACTTTTCCTAGTTTGTAGAAAGTATCACTGAATGATGGTGTTTTCATAAAAGCATACTCCGCATCGGCTTCCTTGAAAAACTTTATCAAATATTCGCGATCTGACAGTGGTATTTTAGCTAGTGGCTCATAAGAGTCTTCTTCATCGCCCTCAGTAGGCTCCAATTTATGCCTGTGATGGAGAACAAATCAAGCGTGATGTTATATATTGATCACATTGTCATGAATGAGAATAAAAAATAGAAATATTCGGTGAAAAATGTCGTTAATACAAACTTTTCTGTCATGATGAATTTGGTTGAAAGAAAAAAATTTATCTTCAATTGAATTTGAGACAAAAACCAGTGAACAATGAGAAAATCACGACCCACAATTGTAAATGGAAGTGGAATAAGAATTAATATCCCGGTTCTAATGGAAACCGAATCACTCATATGATCAGTTGTCATGGTGAGAGTGGGACTATAAGGTGTAGGGTAATGAAATTTCAAATTACAGGTTGAACATCCCAAAGCCAAAGAAAATCTATCTGATGTTATTATATTCACTATACTCGTTTTTTATTATCATGAGCTATGTTCTGAGTAGAAAACTTACAGAAAAGATTCAGGAGATTGTGAAGGTTAAATAAAGCAGTTTTACATCATTTGTATAATCTCTTCATTCTCGACTAATCTTCTTCCTCATGACTTCATGACCTCGAAAAATTCTTTTCTCATTGAGTTTCGGATTGAAATTTTATAACATGAAATAGCATGGAATAGTATGAAACTTTGAAATACAAGAAAATGTTAGTGGAAGAAAATCGATGATATCTTTTCGTTTCAAAAATCTCTCTAATCAAATTGAAATGAAAACATATTTTCCAGCCTTAAAAGTCTGCTTAATGGGATTTTTTGACAACACTTAGATACTAATAATGATTTTCAACTTGTTTCGAGATGACGGAAGAGAATCTTTGAGTTATAGCCAATGATGCGTCAATGAAACGATCAACACAATGCGTAATGCAAGTTTCAGTTTTTCCATCCAATTTAGACGATGGTTTATCGACAACACATTTCTCCCAGGAAGCATCAGTTAGTTTGTGAACCTAATGATCATCAAAATGGATTAGATACCAAAATCTTGGAAATTTAAGAAAAAATTCTCATGCTAACCTGAGCCTAGAACTGAGCTTTCTGTTGCTCTTGAATCAAAAAATTTTGTACCTCTTCATCACCTAGAGAAGGATAACCGTTGTCTCTTAGATCGAGAGACATGATTGATTTTTTTGGACACAGACTAACAGAAAATGAGCCAGTTAAATTGTAAGGTAACTTCAGGAGCAATCAAACATGTGGATTTCCTTCTGAATGATAACCAACTGATCAGTCACACATATGAAGTTAGGATTTTAAATCCTCTAATCGATCGCAACTCTGAGCTATTCAAACTCACGAACTTCTGAACTGATCTCATTAGAATTCCTTCAACAAAAATCCTTAAATATAAGACTGAGATGAGATCAGGTCTCCAATGTAATTAAAGAAAAAATTGCTGGATGAACGATAAAAAATAAGTTCCAACTGAATGAAGTTAAAGAAGAAAAAACTCAAAATTATCAGTCAAAGCCCAATAAAAAACGCTTAGAAACAGTCGCCATGGCAAAGAATGACTTACGGACCTATGAGCTATGCGATCCTGAAATTTTCATTAACAGGTTGAATCTCTAGAAGCTGAGAAAAATTAGCTGACGATAAATAAATCACTGTACTGGTTTTTTATTATCATGAGCTATGTTTTGACTAAAAAACCTAGAGAAAACTTCAAGCGTCCTGTTTCTCGGGTAACTGAGTTTCGTGAAAACTTTCGTTCTTCATACACATGTATTCAATGGGAGCACAACGTATTGAACTAATTTTTAGAATTATTATTATCCATTATTAGAGACACGCGATGGATTGTTTCAAGAAAACATCGATTGTTTTCAACCATCACGATCGGCTACTGATGATGAGCCCAATTCAGTTTATATGACTTCAAAAAATGATTGAAATTGACGCCTTCTACAACTTGATGATAATGTGGATGACCAATATGAATCCAAGTTTACTTTAGAAGTTCAATCACATAAGATCATAAGTGAGCGCTATTATAGTTAAATATATGATGAGATATAACTTTCATCTTGATCGTCAGATTGCAAATTTCGACTACTGTCAGCAAAAGTTTATCATGCTGTTTCTGAGCTGGACAAGAGTTTTTGCCATTTAATAGAGGCTTCATGGATGATTCGTGAAGGAATTAAATTCTCTCTCCCAGCAGCTTCCGATAAAAGTTGATTTTGTTCACATGAGCAGTGAGTCAGTTTGGCGATTCGATAGAGACTTTTCACTTTTCTAATCTTGTTGGAGATGCTCATGCTATTCCATGACTGGACTTGCCTGTTGACTTCTTCAGAGAACATGTACCTTGCATAAAGATGGGCTTCTTCATGACGGAGTGATAATTCTCTATCAAACGGGAAGAGCAAATGAATCACTCTGGCATAGGCAGGTGTCTCTAGTCTCTTATCCTCACCAACACCAGAGACACAATCTGGCATATCTTTGGCTAACTTCATAGTACTACCGGCAAATGCGATCATTAGCTTTGGAATCGTAAGACAAACAAAATTCAGTCCAGATATTTCAATTAGCTTATAGGGGCCAATGAGAGTTCTCATGAAAGCATTTTCTGCTTGAGAAGCTTTAAAGGAGGACAGCTTGCTACCATAATTGAGACCCCATTTCAGCAAGAATGTCAGATCTTCTTCAACTTGAGCTTGATCACTATTCCTGAAAACATTTCCTAGCTCGTAAAACATTTCGTCGAATCTTGGAGGATCATCTTGCCCGCGGTCTGGAGTGTCCTTGAATTCCTCGAGTATTTTGTAATAGTCAATGATGACGTCTGATCTATTCGAATTACTACCAGAATCATTCATGGATCCACCCCTTGAAGAAATCATAATGGATAATTGAAACTAGCTTCATTCATGGGTAAGTCATAGCTAGCAATGGTACTCACTCCTCAGTCATGGTGAAGTAGAAACTAAATGCTCAGAAATCGATTTTCGATACAATCTAAAATAGTTGATACGAAAACGGTCAAAAAAGTGAGACTCACTGACGACAAAATGGAAAACTGATTGGCTCTATCTCAAAATCATATTAATACTCAGAAAGGATGCTTTTTGCTGATCGTCATGGTGAGAATTGATTGTTCTTATCAGCTCCTAGATTATAAAGTTTCGAGTGCAAGATGGATATTTTGAAGCAAATAATATTCAGCCAATGAATTATTTTCGATATTGATTGCTCATCCTCCAGTGCTGCTCTGGATGAAAATTGGAAAAAAAAGTTTTGTTGCTTGATGATCTCGAAAAATTCTTCTCTAAAGTTTCAGATTGTAATTTTAAAACATGAAACAGTGTCAATTAGTATGATAGTTGAGAATACAAACAAAACATTGATGCGAGAAGTTCAGCGATATCTTCCGTTTCAAAAATCTCTCCAATCAAATTGGACTGAAAACGGGACATTTGAATAGATAGAGGCATGGTTTTTGCTCATTTGATCGCTCAATCTGTACTTTAATTCATTAAAACTTAAGAATTTTCGAATTGAGCTCATAAAATTCTGTCAGTAAAAAATCATCAATTTATAAAACCAGATCCGAAAGTTCCATTTATTTTGCCATTTTAAACGAACATATGATCAATTTGGGGACACATGAGAGGAATTGAGAGTCTCGCAGATGAGAGATTCATTTATCCATTAGGTTGAGATTATTGGAAACCGAATTTTTTTCAATGTGATGAAAGGTAGAGAAATACACGAATATTTTTCGATGGATGGGAAAGAACCGTTATCTGATACACTAAGAGAAGATCTGAATTTCACAGAATTTTCAGGGGAGAAATACAAGCATGTTCTGGAATTTCCTTAAAAACGATTAGAGGCTCCTAGGAGGCTTCAGAATCGTCAACTAATAGTTCTTGCCATTTAGATGAGGCTTCGTGAATTATTGAGGATGGTATCAAATTCTTCCCACTAACAGCTTCCACAAGAAGTTTCTTTTCCTTATTTCATACATGAAAACCAGACCAAAAGGGGGTATCCCTTGTTCTTTCACCTGAAGCTATCTCATTATATCTCTTCACATCATTAACCTTTCGAGAAATTTTTTTATTCTGCCAGGATTGATTTCGCTGATTTGTCACTTCGGAGAACATGTATCTTGCATAAAGGTGAGCTTGTTCGTGATGCTCCGACAGTTCCTAATCTTCTGATTGAAATAAGCCAATCACCTTGCCATAGGCAGGGGTCTCTAGCCTCTTGTCCCCACCAACACCAGATACAGTATCAGGCATATCTTTGGCCAACTTCATGGTATTACCGGCAAATTCAATCATCAGCTTGAGAATGGTAAGATATTCCCTATCTCGAGAACTTTCATCAGGGAATTTTTGGTCACTGTATAGACAGCGAGTTTGTATATCTGTTGTCTCTGAGAATAGAATAACCCGTGTGTTTCGGATAGCTCACCAATAGTGACCTCAAGATTCTACCCGTTCGATGACAGAAGGTATTTATTCCTGCCTTGCTGGAAGCTACTCCCATCACTGAACTCGTCACCTGCTTAAACTGATAGCACAGCATCATTCTCAGCAAGCAAAAAACGACAACATCAAGTCTTTTGACATATTTCCGCTCGAAAGAAGTATACTTTAATTACTTGTCCATGCTTCCAAGGTGCATATTCGTGATGATTCCAAGCCGTGTCTGATAACAATAAGCCCACATCTCTTTTTCTGAAAGAGTATGTGTCATGCAGGTAGCTTACCCAATCTTTAGTCTTTAATCTTCAGTCTCAATCTCCTCTCCGAAGGCTCCAGATATCGAGAGTATTCCAACACGAACTCATCGACTCTTACCGTCTCAAGAATTTCTCTTATCTCACCTTCCACATCCTCCCTCATATTGCTATCAGATATTTTTTTGAGATTCTTAGTTATTCGAAACATGCCAAGCACAGAGGAGTCGATTTTCAACAGGTCCCATTACAGACCCCCATGCTACATAGTACGCTGGATAATCATCCGACATCAAAGTGGAAGGTGTGATCTGTCTGTTGTATTCTTTGAGGACAAGGGAGGTTTCTCAAGCAATGGAGTATCAATAGATTTGGAGATGAAAAACAAAGAGGTGCACCATGACTGAGAAAATACAGTTGGAGGAGTTTGACACATGTTGGAAGATACACAAGGACCATCGGACCCTAATTGTTACCATGGAGTCTGTCGTTTTCTAGCTCGCCTCAAGGCTAATTATCAGCTTGGTGGCAACTATGGCAAAAAAACAGCGTAATTTGATACTTCATTGGATCCATATTGTTTCATTCAGTATTTTAAGAGATTAATTGAATAAATTGAATGGGATGAAATTTTGAGGAAGAGTACAACACAGCGTTTCTCACTTATTATTCAAAATGTCACAATCTGCCAGAATTTTGAAATACTTGACCACATTGACAAAAATGCAGGATTTCTCGTTGATGTGTTTGATAAGATTTTCAATTCCATCCACTTTACGACCACAGGCTTTACAGAAGAACTTCTTGGCCTCGTTTCTTTCTAGAATCTGATGGTCGTAGGAGACCATGAGCTTTCCTTTGAAGCAAAGGCCAACGATCTTTCGCTTGAATACCATTTTATCATTAGAATGAGTGGCAAAGAAACCAGGGCTTCCTTTGAAAGCTTCATAGTCGATAACTTCCTCAGCTTTATCCACCAATGCTTCCGCTCTACGGAGCATTTTTTGCTTATATCCTTAAAATGGGAGAGGAACTGTGGCTGGATGCTGAGCAGATCTGGTGGCAGAGTAAGGTGAGTGGCAACATGCGCGACAGATCCATGGCCAACCCTCCAATGTGATCTGGAGCTATATACTGTAGTGTAGCATTATGAATGCATCATACGATCTTTTTAAAAATCTATAGAGAGCGGGCGTCCAAAGCTCTTTACCGTAGTGTGACTCTAGAATACACATACATGGAAATAAATGTCAGTTGATCTTGGAGAGAAATCGAATTATGATGCTCACAACACTACGTTTGCTAATTTTGAGACAAGAATGGGAATCACTTTTATAAATTTTGGAAAAGAAAAATGATTAGCATGAGACTGGAGTTTGAAAACCAAACGTAAAGCACACACACACACACACATTTAAGATGCATACAATAAACAGTACACACATCCAATGTATTTTGGAGAACTGTTCATGCATCGTGTGTGCAGTTGAATGTACATGTTGGGTGCAAGAAAATCTTTCTTTTTCCTAAAATGCGCGGAACAGTTCTTTTCGAACGTAACTTATTCGAAATTCGAAAAGGAAAGAAGGGAAACCAGAGAAAATTCAATCATTTGAGCATAGTTGACCATTGTGATCGTTTCCCTTTTCCTCACACTGTCATTAAATTTCAAAAATTAAACTAATAATCTATCAATCTTTGATTATTTCCATATTCAATAATATAATATAATAGTAATAGTAATAGTGATAGTAATAATCGTTTCTGATAGAGTGAATTGAATACATTTTTCTACTTTTGTTCAACTTTTTTTCGATTGTGATCAAGTGTGATCACCAATCTTTTGATATTAATCGCTTATTAGGCTGAGGACAGTGAAAAAAATTGTCACAATGTCTCTCTCGCAGCACATCGAAGGTGATGACAATGAGAATACAACCAAACCCAAACATCCTATTGTAGATGATGATGAGGATGAAATACCGGTAGGTGCCATGCTTATATATGATCTGAAAGATTTGAATAAAGTGGCAATCATTATGCCTGATGGTCGAAAAATTCACGCAAACAAGGCGGGAGATAAAGCGAAAGCTGAAGAAGAAGGCAAATTATGGCCAAGTGAGAATGATGATGATGATAATGATCAAAAATGGGATTCGGAAGATTATTTGATCAATCTTGGATGGATACCCAAGGATGCTCTCAAAAAAGATGGTGAAGAGGACACTTTTCAAGCCGATGAAGATGATAATGGTGAAAACGCCAGTGAGAGTGGTGGCAATGGCAATGGTGATGGTGATGATGGTCAACAGCAAGTTGATCAAGAAAGTGTTCATCATCAAAATGTTCAACATGGTATCGATAATCAGCCATCTGTGAGTGGAGTGAGTTCAGCACGAGGAAGGGGAAAGTAAAAAGGTAAAAAAAAGAGAGGCAAAGCTGATAATGCTGAAGTATATCGACAAGAACGAGTGGCGATGGAAAAATTCATGATCGATCTCCGATTGGAGGCGGGAGCGGACGGATTGGTGAAGCCGAATATTGATGGGGGATCGAAAAAAGGTAAAGCTAGTGGTAGAGGCTATCGCAAATGGAACAAAGAAAAAGGAGGGAGCCCACTTCCCATAGGCTATCTGCCCATGGATTCAGATTGAGAAAGAATTAGATTTTGGGATTCTACGCACCAAGAATGATAACAAGTATCATTAAAATTTTTTTCTCAGATGACTTCTTCCATGAGATAATCGCCTTCCAAAGTGCCGATTTTGGCTAGCACCTTAGAACCTCGTGCCACTGTTTTGAAACCTAACTCATTTGATAGATCTCAGTTTGTATTTTCAGATACGTTGATCGTTTGCTTATCGAAGGGTGCGAAATTGTTTTATCTTCAAAAGATCAATTTTTACCGTAACGCTAAATTGGCCAATTTGTCCATATCTCGTTAACCCAACGAGATATCGACATAATTCTTTCACCATTGGGAGGAACTTATTGAATAACATAAGATGAGACTATAAGTCAGGATTCATAGACCACAAACAGCCAAACAAAGAGTTACCTCAATATTTCATTAAGCATTGATTCCTAAGTCTGCGTTTTTTTCTACAAAAGTCCCTGCCACCATCCAGTGATGGACTCTTTCTTACAGAACAGATCATGGACATTCAGAAAACATTCATCAATGAACTTTTTCGAGGTGCAATTTGTTGAAGAATTCAGAAAAATGGAGAAATGATAGCTCATTTTGATCCATTGAAAAGATTTCATCCCAAAAATCAGCGAAAAATTCTGGTAAAGAGCAGCTACCATGGAAAGATGCCATTTCAACTCGCTTCGTGACAAACACTCGTTGGGTGGTGGAAGTTGTCACCTATACATGAGACTACAAGAGAAGAGATCCAGTCAACTGATAGCCTCCACTCAAATACTCTCACACTGACATGAAGTGAGCATGAATTAATTATCAGCGCATATTTTCCACGGCTCTCGTTTCCCTACGTTGAGCAAATATTCGACATGATCGAACAAGCAGAATAAATTTTGGTAGTCCGAATATCAGATGAAAATTAACTCTACTGATCTTTGAGAGATTTTATTTAGTTGATGAATTTCCAAGGATGAATCCATGAATTTTGATCACATCTTACTCTTCAGCAAATTCATTATGTATCTTGTGGCTTATATTTAGATATCTAATTCGGCAAGCTATATCTTCGCTCTAAAATAAAATAAGAAAAGATTCACCACAGCTACGGCAAGTTACCATTCGTTTCAGTTGAGTCCTCTTCTGACGAAGAGCTAACGGTCGGCTTACAATGAACGTATACATGAGACTTTTTGGAAGAAACTGTTGATACGGGAAGTGAAACAACTACATCTCCTAGTCGAACGTGTTTATTGAAATCCGTATAATAAATGACTCCTCCACCAAGACCAATGAAAAAAACATAGTTGACATGCTGGAAAGTTCCCGGAAAATTGATAAAAAGTTTTAAAGAGATCTCTGGTGATGCATCCAAAAAAATTTTGAAAGTAGTAATGGAATATCAAGGGCTTGAATTATTTTGTTTAATAAAGAGGGAAATGGTGGAGAGCTATTTCAAACTACTTCATCGAAGGATGCGATACGTTTGAAAAGAATTGAACGGAAAATCAATATCTGTATATTTGATTCGTGAGAAGATGATCATGAATTCACGAAACAAGGAGAAATAGTTCAGTAGAGGATGGAGGGGAGAGAAAAAAATGCTCTCTCTCTTCTTCGCTGGCTCTTGGAGTGAGGCGACTCCAAAGCAAAAGCTGTAACCGCTGGTGAGTCATGATCATAAACATCAGGAAAAAAAGTCTCACTTAAAGGATAGAGATAGAGAGAAGAAGACGTGCAGCATGAACTCCAGGATTCGATTTTGTGTGCAAACTCAAGAAAGCTGGAGAGAGACTATAATAGTAGACCTTGCTCCTCTGCTAGAGATATGAATAAAGGATAGATTCTCGAGGCCAGACTGATTGAGTAGATTCTCTACGTATATCAGAAAGTAATAAGGTTTCTTTTTCACTATCTTTTTGTCCTTCATCTAATCGAGTCATGGACAGAGAGAGAGAGAGAGAGATAAATTTCAAGGAGGTGAGAGTGAAAATTAAAACTTTGAAGGCGAATCAAACTATTCTAGAGGTGTTATTATCACTCATCAGACTAAACAAACAAATACAGTGCGAAACGATTCAGCACCATTTCCTTTTTGAGGTTGTTGATATCGTTTCAGTATCACATCAGAGCAATAAAGGAAAACTCTTTTCTGAAACACTGTGTTTCATAGAGAAGTCATCAAAAAAGCCCAAAATGTAATAGTTTAGCGGCACTGAATGACACTGCATTGAATAATTCGAGAGATGAGTGGATCTTTTGACTGGATTACCTTCGAAAGATCTATTATGAGCCTTTTTTGATCTGATGCCGAGAAGTTATTGTGCGGAGGATGTTGGATGAGGAGCAAATCAAGGAAAAAGGTAAAGAAAATGAGAAAAAAACATCTTCCCAAAATAAAAAAAACAGTCCACCACGAACAACTAGCTGGATGAGGGCCATTATTGTTGATATTTCCAAAAAATAAATCTCGAATATGCTCTCATTTTACTCGGATACTCATTCGAAATAGGATGATTCAGAGTCAATGTAATAATCTTTTCTCAAGAGCGAAATGACGGGAAAAAATAAATCGTATTTATCGATAACAGAAGAATTTCATGAAAAACGAAACTTTGAGTTCACCTATCTTGCTCTGAGGATCAGAGCAGAGGTGAGAGAGAGTAACCACCCCGATGATGATGCTCAAGTCTATCGAAAACTCAAATGGACTCTGTAGGGCTTCTAACTTTCGAAATAGAATTACATCTTTTGCTTGGCTGAAGATTGAAGTTTCCCTCCCGGATTATAGTCTTTGATAGGTGGAGGAGAAAGTGATCGGAATTTCAGAGAAAAAAATTATTATTGCTTACTCGGGCGATCAGGCAGTCCAGCTGTTTCTTCAAACTGTTTCAAATCAACTTGAACTTGGCGAATTGTTAAGTATTTTCGCTGCATAAGTTTGATAACTTTCATGATGAAACCCACATAATCACGCGGGAAATCACTTGGGTTGACTAGATCGCGAAAGAATTCTTGAGCACTGGTCAGCTGCTCATCCTCGCATATACCTTCTTGGAACCAGAACTTCAATTGTCGTCTTTCCTCTACATGAACATTCGATGAAGCGTTGACTTTTGGAAAAAAGGAAAGATGGAGAAGGATATTTCAGTTGATAAACTTGGTCCTTTGGTATTCCACCGAGAGTTAAAATTCTACTCCCGTAATTCACAATCATTTTGCTGGTTTCTCTAAAGAGCAAAACACTGTTCAGTGAGGACACATCGAACTGTAACCTTTGGGATCGGTTTCGAACAAGCTCTGCCATCAATTTTAGGACTGGCGTTGTAACCTGAGGATCATGTTACCATATGTCGATCGCACGAAAAGAGCTTCAGCGTCAAACGGCTCCACCGTCAACAGCCAATGCGGTGAGAGGTTTTTTGCCCAAGCTTGCAAACTTAGTTTGTTTTGATCATTTCAAGCGTTATAATGGTTAGTTTTGATTCTTTTTTTAACATTATTTTTTGATTTATTATTCATTTATTTATTGAATATTTATTGTTCCAGCCTGCCGATAACCCCAACAAACGCCCACACTCAGACACAACCCCTGATGAGATGGTCAAGAAGACCGAAATTGTAAGTTTATATACATACATACATACATATACATATGCATGCATATACATATGCACATAAATGCAAACATACTCACACGTATGTATATGTGTTCACACATTTACATGTGATTTATTTGGATCTTTTCAGGAGACTTCCCAAGACCAGGCTACGAGCTCACCATCTGAGTCTCAATCCAGCCAAAATGAGGTAAAAAAGAAACCACATACCACCACATCCATTATAATCTCGATTTTAATTATCATTATTATTATTTTCAGAACTTACCTGGACTCAATCAACAGATCGAGCTGCCATCCCTTCCGGAGAGCTCAAGATCCCATAATTTGAGGAGTCGCCCATTGGCACCTCTTCCGGTACAATCAGTTCAAAATTCTGAGCCCCAGCAAACTCAGAGACAGGTAAAAAGAGACCACCACATACCACCACAATTTTGTTGATATTGATTCTGATCATTCTCATACTTTCAGGACTTACCTATAATTGGTTCAGAGATCGAGCTACCATCCGTACCAGAGGGCTCAAGATCTCTCAACCAAAGCAGCAAGAGATTGCCAGCTCGTCCCAAGGAATCAATTCCCCAATCTGCTGTTGTATCGAGAGCACAAGCCGCTGTAGACGACTACCCTGCAAGAGGAATCCTCCGCCGTGGGTATGCTTGGGACGCTGAGGAGGGTAAATACAAGTTGGCCAACCTCGTGGATCATGAGCCCCTAATTTATCATGATGAGGAGCTTGATTGCCCTGAACTGGAGCCACAAGAACTTTTAAGTAAAGAAACCACCACATACCACCACAAAGTTTTCCCACTTGAATTAATTCCTTTTCTCACCATTTTAGGGTTATATCGACTCCAGTGAATATATGTGGGCCTACCAGAGCCCACAGTTAATGGATCAGGCAGCAAAAAAGCGTCGGGCTCAGCGTGGACCAAATCCTGAGACTCCATGCAGATTCTGTCACAAGTTTTTGGCAAGGAAGGACTCAGCAGATCGTCATGAGCAAACTTGTACTGCTCCTGGAGCTCCGATGCATGTCTTCGATGATCAGTGTCCTGAGGAGTACATTGGACCTCAACCTTGGGAGCGAGCACTTGGGAAGCCAAAGGGTCGGAAGAAGTTCTGTCCTCCACTGGGTAGCTTTGACCCTCCATCCCCACCACCATCACCACCTCATGGAGGACGTGGCCCACCTCCTCCTCCACCTCCTCCAACTGGAGCTTTGGCAGCTTGAGCTTTGATTTTATGAACAATTTTTCCTCTCTCTTTTTCTACCTCTTCTCAATTTGATAAACGTTTTCCACTGCCAAGAAATCTCATTCGAAATCAAATCTCTTGTAATCTCAATATATATCTGATCCATGAAAGAAAGAAACCACCACATACCAAGCCTAGGTGATAAGCCTGGTCATATCTAGATGTCTAGAAAACGGCTAGAAGAAGTATTATCTCCCAGCAAAGAAACCACCACATACCACCACAGAGCTGAGTACTTCAAATTCTTATGACGTGATCGTAGAGTGAACAAAGGATATCATATGAATGGGTTCAGAATTTAATGAGAAGTTTATTTATTGGTCAATCGAGATTTTCAGCTATTCGATTGGAGAAAATTTCTTCTGAAAGATTGCTAGATTGATAAGCTCGTTGCTTCCTGTTCGTTCCTCGCTTAGCTTTTTTGGTGAATCTTCTTTGAACTTCAATTTTTTGTTGTTCCTTGAGATCCTTTAGTTATTGATATCTGACTCCCAGACTCCAATCTCAGGGCTCTAACTGTAGGTCTCATAGGGAGGACCAGCTTTTCAACAGCATCAACTTCTTGACTTGAGCTACATTGCTCTAATGTTTCGGTAAATTTTCTCAAGAGCTCTCTTTTTTTTGCTTCGATGTCTTCCTCTTGAGAAAATATCGCTGGTGGTAGCAAAGCTTCTTTCTCGATTCGCTGGGCTTCGGAGCTTTCATTCAAAGCTATCGTGAAGTCATCCACCTCGTCAGATATTGCCTCTAGTGGAGAAGCAGGTTTTTTCTCTTTTCATTGCAACATAGTGGATATGCTTGCAAAAGTTTGCCCTCGCACAAAAGTCTAGGCATTCACATCTCACACTCTTCATACATTCTCTGCACTCTTCACATTTAAGCAGACATGTACAATTCTCAAAGCCCTCGAAGAATGTCACGGTATACATTTTAGCATGCCCACTATCTTCCGAAACAACTGACCACTCATTTCCATTGTGAGGATCATTAGATATGGTGAATTGACATTTCATAGCTCGACGATGACGTTCACGGAGCACTTCAAGCTTTTTCGGTATAAAGCCTTGATCAATTCTGATAATTCTTTCATGCTGGTAGTTGTTCAGCATTTTGATTAGGCAATTCAAGGATTCATCCATCCTGCGAACTTTTTTTCCAGACATGAAAACATATTTCAAGTTCCTTCAGACAAGGAGAAAAGAGATAGGAATGTATCAGAAAGAAACCACCACATGCCACCACAATAGCTTACCGGTGAAGATTCTCTAAGAACATGTTCGTATTCATACCCAAGTACTTTCGATAACAGAGTGCCCATTGATAAACCCGATTCCAGTAATAACTTCTAAAGTAGTCGATAAATTCTTTTGTTGAAGCATCTTTCTCATATTCACTCATGAAGAATTCTGCTTGGTCTGTGAATTCTTTCTCTTCAATGTTTTTCTGTACTGCAATTAGATCCGCCAAAACTTCTTTTCGTTTGTCCCTATTCGATATTTTTTTCACTGAATTCAAGTTCCAGTTTCTCATAACATGCCAGATGCACAGCAATCGATGGGAGGGTGCTCGAAAATCTGTATCCAGGCATTGTAATAAGCTGGAAAGTCATCCGTCATTAATACTTTGCATCTTGGAACAACACAGTTCTCCTTGAGAGCTTTGAAAAATTTCACACAAATCTCTTCACTGACTGTCGAAGAATAGAAAAATGCAAAGGGGAATCCAGTTCTAACAAGAGAGAGGAAAAAGGAATGGAATGGAGAAACCACCACATACCACCACAAATTATTCTTACCTGTTTTCATCGACTATCATGATAGTCGTCAACTGGAAGTTATAATCGTTGGTACCATGGGTTGAGTCAATAGCAATAACATCATTACCGAATTTTTCCAAGATAAATCTCTGGCCCTCAATGCATATCCCAAGAATGAATGGATTATCAGCATCCTCAGGCTCATATATGATTATTGGATTGACATTCATCGATCTCATCTGTTCGATATGAGACTCAACGCTCACCAGATCATTTTGATCTCTTCTCACATCATTTCTTAGCTTGAAATCTCTTGAAATGTTCTGGAGATCTTGATTTGTGGCTCTATGAATTCATTTATCATTCTCTTTTGTCCAAGTTGCTCTTATATTTTGGAGAATAGTGGCACGAGTAAGACCCAATGCTAGCTGGCCTGCTACTTTTCTCTCTCTCCTTTTGGAATATCTATGTGCCTCATTTCAATGTTATGACCAACATGTGTCTTGAAATAAATCACTTGGAAGTGCTCATCATTCTCAATCAATCTGATTGCAGCAGGACATCGCGCTCCGATTTTCCTAGTACCTTTGATTTTGAGGTTTCTTATATCCTTGCCTCTAGGTTTGTAGCAGCCTGACCTATTGCATTCAAAGTAAAATCGACCATCGTCTTTCTTGATGAATTGAACATTTTCTTCGGTCTCGATGACTTCTTTCCAAGTAGAGAAATCTGTAAAAGAAACCACCACATACCCCCACGATAGTTCAAAGCAAGAGAAAAAAGAAAGAGAGAGATATAGAAAACCACCACATACCACCGCCGAATTTGTTACTCACCTTCAATGCTGGTGAAGGAGCGTTCCTCTTTGAATATTCGAAGATCATGTCCCTCGAACAAGTGGTGGTGATAATTATCCAGCGTTGTCACTACTTTATTACAAAGAGCACATTAAGATCCTGTTTTCTCTCTCCCATGCACCTTACTCTCATGTTTCAAAAGATTTCTCTTCTCTCCAAACTTCTTATAGCAACTTTCACACTGATAAGAATCACCTGTTAGATCACTACAATTCGTAAAAATCATCTCGTTCTTTATTATCACTAATTTAATCTTTTCGCAGCTTCAAATAACAAGTCCATGCTTTATCTAAATCGAGAATCGTGCACTCCCTCCTTATTGGCGGGAGCCGTTTGATCCCGAAGCTCTTGTGATCGCACGATACAAAATAGGGGTGTAAGCTGGGTATCTATGAAGAAAGTGAACTTTAGTTGAAGTTTTTTCAGCGAATTATCCAACTCACATCCAATTGAAGATCATCATATAGCTAGTTTTGGTGTTAAATGCAAAACTAATCCTCTCAGATCCCGAGCAATTGCGATCAGAGCTTTCTGAGAGGGTGAAAAAATTGAATTAATGAGAGAGTGATGAGGCGAAATAGCTTAGCCTTTTACCTTGGCCTCTTCAGCATTGAAATTCATACTTTTTCAGAGAAAGATGAAAAGCTCGAAATACTTACAGGTTAAAGGTATCATGAAACGTTCGAATTTCTCCTCATCTTCTCCCAGATCTATTATCAACAATCTTCCCAGAGAGGTGTAGAAAGTAGATCGACATCGCACATCACTGATTTGAGCTGTACTTCCAAGGAATGGAGAATGTTCACTCTGGATGGAAGAGGGTTCATGAGAGAAAAGCAAGGGGTAAATATTTGAGAGGACTTACTGTGTGATTACACAACAAAAACTGCACTTCTTCTAGTTTGACCAATTTTCTCACACTACTTTAGCCAACAGAGAGATGATTAAAAAATGCAGACAATCAACAACTTATCACTTTCTCATGATCAAAATATCCTGAGAAGAAGCGATGCGCTGAAGATTAATAATATCTTTCAAGCTCGATGGTTTCATAGGATACCTAAAAAGCTATGATTTTTGTTGAATTTTTACTCTCAACACTCATTGACTGTTTTTTTTGTGAACACTTACACGAGATTGATAGTAGTGAAGAGCGTAGTAAAACAGAATCCCAATTCATCTCCTTCAGTACCTTTTTTGACTGTTCGTCCCAGTATCAGCTTTAGCTATTGAAAAGTTTGGTGAGTAGAGCCGATTGTTTAAAATTAGTGCCTCACCCGACGTTCGTTCCATCATTATTAATCCCGCTTTGTCTCTTTTTTCTCCATCTCAATCTCCATCTCCATCTCCATCTCCATCTCCATCTCCATCCCATCTGAACCATCATCATCTTCATTCAACCACCAGTCATCATATGCTCAGCTCCTAGCCCGCACCAACGACACAAAAAAAATTGGTAAGTCACATCCCCAGTGCTTTATCTGTTCAGCAAAGGTTGAATATAAAGAATTATGTGCTCGATTATGTGGCCAAAGTCTCTTGATCAAAGTTGACACCTTTTGTTACACAAGCTCTCGTACAATTATACGCTAGATTAACAAAATTAGGAAGATTCGAAACAAATGAAGAAGAGTTTATCTTTAGGAATATCATCGCTCAGATAAGACCATTTCTCCAGGTGAATTTTAATTTTAAATTTTTCCCTCCACTCCTGTGGTATTTCGATGTTCCCTACTATGATTATAATTGTGTTGTATTTGATTATTCCTTATGAATCCACTTCGGTTGAGTATTGCAGCATCGGTGTCCAGATATTGTTTCAACTTACGAGTGAAGTCAATCAAATAAGTGAGGCCTGCCGTTCTATAGCTAGGCAGAGAAAGATCGCATCTTCGTTCAGAGATAATATGCTCTTCGAAATTCATTACTTACTTAATTATGCTTAATAGTGATAAAAATATCTTTTCGATTTGAAACCTCTCCATACGATTCTTTTCACAGAAAAATGGGTAGAGATGAGGAGAACATTCGAAAATCAGTTGCTAATGATGAAGATGATGAATACGAGAGTGATGAACTCTCATCAATGGGGATGGATGATCCACCTCTCATGGTCAACGAAAGTGACCAAGCCAATGAGAGACCAGAGGATGATGAGAGCGCAGAGGAGGATGAGTCTGATGATGTCGATGATCTTGGCATCGAATAATATGCTGCCCAAGATGAAGACACTCCTCTGGACTCTCGATTCATTAGTGATCCCACCAAATGGAGCACAGTAAGGCTATTTTTTGAGTGAGTTTTTTTTTGTTCTAACTTTCTTGTTTTCTCTCTTCTCTCTCTCTCAAAATAGAAACAAAAAGTTAGAGTCCTCGAGGTTGCTGGATACTATCATCCAGCAAAGATTATTGCCCATATTGTCAAAAAAAATGGTAAAAGATCTGGAAAGAGTATAGTTCAATATGTTATGAACTATATTGCGTACGATGAAGACATTTTCGATGCAAAGGAGAATATACCAGAGATAACGGAAGAGGAGGCAAAAGCTTATAAAGCTATTACAATGAAAAAAATAATGGATGATACAGTGAAGACAGGGCAAAGTCTCGTGGTTGCCACAAATATCAATGTCCATACTGTGACCGATATCTTCCAGTTGGACGAAAAAGCGATTTTATCGATCATGTCGATAAAATGGACGTTCGACTGGAAAAAGAGCTCGGCAGCCAGGATGCGAAAAAAGGCGGCAAATAGAGCCACAAGTGAACGGCATTTGGGAAAAATCGAAAAGGACACCCGAAAAGATTCAAGATCGATTTATTATGGAGCAACAAAAAAGAATCATTGCCGAAAAAAAGATTAAATGATGAAAGAAAAAAAGCAAAGGCAAAGGCTGCAAAAGAGGCCGAAAAAAATACAGAATAAATGAAATGATGATAATGGTAGGAAATTCCCAATAAAATTGTTTTCAATATCTGGAATAACTGTGCTCACTCTCTCTCTCTCTCTCTTCCTTTGGCAAAAGTTCTCTTTTCTCTCTTCCTCGCCTGGCTGGCATCATCTAGTAAGCCGAATCCCCACTTCAGATTCAACCAGAAGTGAAATGAGTTTGAATGAGAGTAATTTAATGCTGATGCTCATCACAGAGTGTCCAATTGCTATAACAAAAAATATTTATCTGTATATCAACTTATTCATAAATAAGGCTCTATTTTGGCGTGTTTGTGTATACAAGTGAATTCACAATAATTGCAGTCTATTTATCGCGATAAAAGTGAATAAATGTACATGAGAATAATTACACAGGAGAAAATCAACTCCGACCTTCTTCGCTCTCTCGAACTAGATACATTCTCGTAACCTGACCTCATCTTGCTCGGCAGCAAATGGGAGATGAGGAAAAGAAGAGTTTTGAGCAATGATTGAAAAATTTTTATTCAAGTGAAATTTTTCCATTCATCTCGGCCATTACCGGGCAATTTTCTCCCCTCTTTCTCTTCCCCCCTCCACTCTAACCTTTCCTGAAAACTTTTCCCAGTTTTTAGAAAGTTTCGTTAAACCATGGTTTCTTCATGAAAGCAAACTCTGCATCTGCTTCCTCGAAAAGCTTCATCAAACATTCGCGATCTGACTTGGTATTTTAACTAGTGGCACGTGAGAGTCTTCTTCATCACCTTCAGTAGGCTCCAGTTTATGCCTGTGATAGTGAATCAAGCGGGATGTCATATATTGTTCACATCGTGATGTATGGGAATAAAAAATAAAAATATCCGGTGAAAAATGTCGGTAATACAAACTTTTCTGTCATGATGAATTTGGTTGAAAGAAAAAAATTTATCGAATCGAATTTAAGACAAAAATCAGTGAACAATGAGAAAATCACGACCCATAATTGTCAATGGAAATGGAATAAGAATTAATATCCCGGTTCTAACGGAAACCGAATTACTCATATGATCACTAGTCATGGTGAGAATGGGACCATAAGCTTTATGGTGATGAAATTCCAAATCACAGGTTGAACATCTCAAAGCCAAAGAAAGTCTGTCTGGTGATATTCAATTCACTCTACTCGTTCTTTATTATCAAAAGCCATTTTCTGAGCAAAAACCTACAGAAAAGTTCAGTTGCTCTGTTTTTCGTTATAGAGTTTTACACAAAAACTTGCTTCTTCCAATTTTTAATGGAATTGTGACCGCATGGAACTGATGGTGAGGCCAATTTTTTTTGTATGATTCCCAAAAAAGGTTTGGAATTGACACTTCTCATAATTTGGCATCGCAATGTTGAATATAAAATAATGCACTCAATTTGTTCGAGAAGATAAAAGAACAGAAAGTCTTACAGGTAATTAGCAAGGTACTGCTGTTTTCAAAATTAATGAACCAATTGTATGAATGATACATGCATCTAAATTTTTCCCTTTTTTCGGTCTGAGGGGAAAAATTCTGGGCTGGTAAGAGGGGGTAAATCTGAGCTGCAGAAAAAATTCTATGCAATTCCAATAATTTTGAAAAAAGCAGTATGAAGATATTGTCACTGCCATCATCGTGATTGTCAGCTAATAGGTCAACGCTAGCATTATGCTCCTCTCCTCTGATCCTGTATTTTGAATCATTCAATCTTACGAACTTTCTAACTCAACCCATAAAAAATCCCTACAGCAACAACAGAGAGTCGAACAATCATCAGATTTATAAGACCAGATTCGAGAGTTCCAATTGTCCTGCCATTTCGAACGATAGGATGATTAACTTGGTTAAAAATGAGAAGAATAGAGTCTAGTGAATAAAAGATTGATGAAAATTTATTCATTTGAATAGAAGAAAGAGGTATTAATATATTCTTTGGCCGAGAAGAGAACCGTGATCATATCTCCTGCAAAAAGTAGGAAGTAGTTGTCTCTCACAGAATTTCTCGCCAACAATTATTACATCTCGAATTATACCTGAGAACAACTAAAGGTTTCTAGGACGCTTCAGTCGCAGCTAATAGTAGCTGCCAATCAGCAGACGCTCTATCAATGATTTGGAGAGCAATTAAATTTTCCCTACGAGAAGCATTTGTAAGAAGTTTGTTTTCTTTGTTGAGATTTTCGATATGCTCCCAAGACATAATTAACCAGCCAATTTGTCGTGGAGCTTTAGCTATTTGATAGAACCTCCTCACCTCACCAATCTTTTCAGAAATGCTTTAACTTTGCCAAGATTCATTCCGCTTATTAATCACTTCCGAGAACATGTATCTTGCATAAAGGTTGGCTTCTTCGTGACGCTTTGCCAGTTCTTTATCAGTCGATTCAAGCAAACGAATCACTCTGGCATAAGCAGGGGTCTCTAGCCTCTTGTCCTCACCAACACCAGAAACAGTATCACGCATATCTTGGGCCAACATCATAGTGATACCTGCAAACTCAATCATCAGCTTGGGTATCGTAAGATATTCCAAATCATGAGAACGTTCACGAAGCTCATAAGGGCCTGTGAGAAACTCCATGTGATCATTCTCTGACTGTGAAACTTTATACGAGAACAGCCTGTTACCATAATTGAGACCCCATTTCAGTAAGAATTTCAGATCGTCATCGATTAAATCTTGATCACCTTCCCTAAAAACTTTTCCCAGCTCGTAAAAAACCATTGAAAATGCTGGTTGGCATGGGCGAACAAGCAGCCCCTCAGCTATTTCAAGCATATGGTTCAAATTTCGGCGAGATTTAGGCACTTTCTCGGAAGAGGGTTCTTCCTCATCACCAATGGGCTCCAATTTACGCCTGTGATATAAAAAAATCAAGAAAAATCAATAAAAGTTGAAAAACTTACATGTACACGAAAGAAGTTCAGCCAAAGAGATCGATCATACTAACTTTTCTGCCATGTTGAAGTTGAAATTAGTTTACAGATTGAGATTCGATCTCCAATAGAATCTGGACTGAAATTTGTGGAAAATCGCGACTTAATGGAAGCTTAATATAAACAACATCTTCACAAGTTAAAAGTCTGATTCAAACCCGAGAATTCATGTGATCTGTCGTCATGGTGAGAACGGTCATTGAGCTATGAGTTCATGGAATTTCGATTTACAGGCTGGATCTTTTGAAATAGAATAAAATTATGTAAATTATTCATTTCGTACTTCACTTATCCTGATCTTCGGGACTACGTTTTGAGCGAAAAAACTTAAGAAAAGTTTTACTCCTTGAATCTCTCAGGAATATCTCTGAAAAATCGTTTCCCTTCTCCCCATCATCAATGGAAATGCATCTCAGAAGCTGATGAACAAGGATGAACAGCTCATGGACAATTAACTGTCTCAGATCTCCAAGAAAATGATTGAAATTGATGGATCCTATGACTCAACATTAGAATAACGATCGAAGGAAAATTCATCCGATTCATTCGATACATGAGCATATTAAGTTCCGATCAGGATCAGAAGACACGGAAAAGTGTGAATAAATCGTTATTGTATTATTGTAAGATTTCGAATCACTACGGCCAAGTTCGGACAAATTTCTAGAATAGCTAAATTTTCGATCCATTCATTTTTCTCTAGTTAACATTATTGTTACAGATTTGAGCCAGGAAATTTAAAGTATACAATCCATCTGATCAAAGTGAGCTTAAAATTCTAAGAAGTCTATCTTTGTCTCTAATGAAACTTTTTGTAGCTTGAAAATGATTGACTTACAACTTTCAAGGATTACATGAGCAATCAAAGTCATGGATTTGTAGAATGCAAAAATCTCACGAAATGATGACCCATGGAACCATTTATGCTCTTCTCTTCTCATCATGTGGATTGAATCATTTCAACACAGGAGCTTTTGACTTTCGAGTTATTTTCGGCTTCCTCCCACTCAAACGATGCGAATTCAAGAGTTTCAAAGTTTCGGCCTTCTGAAATGATGAGGAAGCTTCAGCTCTAGCTGCTAGTTTCTGCCATTCAGCTGAGGCTTCATTGATTATTGAAGAAGGAATCAGATTCTTCCCACAAGCAAATTTTCTGAGGAGTTTCATTTCCTTGTCTGACACTTTAAAACCGCCCCAAGAACTGTAAGAACAATGTCTTTTACTTGCAGCCATCTCATAGAATCTCTTCACATCATTAACCTTAATTGATATGTCTTTAGAATGCCAAGATAGATTTCGCCTGTTGAGTGCTTCCGTGAACTTATATCTTGCATAAAGGTGAGCTTCTTCGTGACACTCCATCAGTTCTGTGTAGGAACCCAATGACGCCCATCGAAACGATCGAATCAACTGGCCATAGGCAGGGGTTTCCAGCCTCTTGTCCTCACCAACACCAGACACAGTATCAGGCATATCTTTGGCTAGCTTCAGAGTGCTACCCGGAAATTCAATCATGAGGTTAGGGACTGTGAGAAGCTCCATATTATAAGATTTTTCGTGAAGCTCATAAGGGCCGATGAGAGTCTTCATGTGAGCATTTTCTGCTTGAGAAGCTTTAAAGGAGGATAACTTGCCACCATATTTGAGACCCCATTTCAGCAAGAATGTCAGATCTTGTTTGATTTGAGCTTGATCACTATTCCTGAAAACATTTCCTAGTTTGTAGAAAGTTTTGCAAAACGATGATTCTCTCTTACGAATAGACTCAAAAATTTCCTTTAAATCCTTCAAAGAAGAGTCTTCTTCATCACCTTCAGTAGGCTCCAGTTCATGCCTGTGATAGTGAAGAAATCAAGCGAGATGTTATAAATTGATCACATCGTCATGTCGAAAAATAAAAAATAAAAATATTCGGTGAGAATTATCAACTATACGAACTTTTCTGCCATGATGAAGTTGAAATTGACTGAAAAATTATCTTCAACTGAATTCAGAACAAAATTTAGTGAACAATAAGAAAATCACAACTTAATGAAAACCGAATAATAATTAATATCCCGGGTCTAATGGAAACCGGAGTGCTTACATGATCGGTCGTCATGGCGAAAATGGGACTATAAGCTGTAGTGAAATGAAGCTCCAAATTACAGTTTGAACATGTCGAAGCCAAAGAAAATCTAGCTGGTGATATTCAATTCACTCTATTCGTTTTTCATTATCATGAGCTATGTTCTGAGTGTAAAACTTACAGAAAAGATTTAGGAGATTGTAAAGGTTAAATAGAGCATTTTCATATTCTCTTCATTCTTCACTAACCTTCTTTCTGATATCATGATCTCGATAGATGTTTTTCTCATTGGATTTCGGATTGGAATTTTACAAGATAAGATTTCAGAATATGTAGAATATTGGTTCAGGTTATGCCATTTCAAGAGATCAAATGGTCAATTTCGTCAGACAGATGAAAGTGAGAGGGAAAAGTCTTGTGAAGAAATTCATTGAAATTTAATCACTTGATAAGCTGATCAGAGACTGGATTGTGGTTCATTAGAGGAACAGAAAAAAGTACGTTCTCAGATCTACGAACTCGTTAGAAGAAAGCTAACATTCTAACCAGAGGCAGATCTCGGTTTCACTTCTCTCTTGATATCAGCTCCAGTTTTCAGGACGCTTTGGCACTAATTAATAGTTCCTGCCACTTTGCAGCAGCTTCATCAATTGTTCGAGAGGAGATTAAATTATCTCCACCAGTAGCTTCTGCAAGGAGTTCCTTCTCTTCATCTGACACTCGAAAACCATTCCAAATAAGAAAATATTTCATCCCTTGGCCTTGATTTGTAGCTAGCTCATAAAATCTCTTCACATTATAAACTTTTTGAGAAATGCTTTTACTTTGCCACGAATCATCCCGCTTATTGATTGCCTCAGAGAACATATACCTCGCATAAAGATGGGCTTCTTCGTGACGCTTTGCCAACTGATCATCAAAAGTTTTCACTAAACGTATCATCCAAGCATAGGCAGGGGTTTCCAGTCTCTTGTCCTCACCAACACCAGATACAGTATCAGGCATATCTTTGGCCAACTTCATGGTACTGCCAGCGAATTCAATCATCAGCTTGGGAATGGTGAGATATAGCATATCTTGCGAACTTTCACGAAGCTCATAAGGACCTATGAGAGTTTTCATGAAAGCATTTTCCGCTTGAGAAGCCTTGAAGGAGGAGAACTTGCTACCATATTTGAGACCCCATTTCAGCAGAAATGTTAGATCTTCTTTGATTTGAGATTCATCACCTTTCCTGAAAACTTTTCCTAGCTCATTGAAAATTTCATTGAATGATGGGCAGTGAGGAATTCTTAACTCCTCACCGTCGTCCGATACGTAACAGTCTTCGAAATGTCTTCGAGCTGCCAGTGGCCTATGAGCCAATGATCCAGAGGAGTTTTCATCATCAACATTCGTTTTGTGTTCACTGGCGACAAAAGAGATGGATATTATAAACCGAAAAAAATGCATGAAAACCAACAAAATTCATCTAAGAATATCATACTAACATGTTCGTCATGATGAAGTGTAAATTGGTCAAGAAAGATTCAACTTTCGATCAAATCTTGAACACAAATTTGTGAATAAACAGAGAGAATCCCGAATTAATGGTACAAATGGTGGTTAAGGGTGTAACAGGATGTGAAATAATACACTAGGTCTAATTGAAACCGAATTACTCATATGATCAGTCGTCATGGTGAGAATGGGACTGTAAGCTGTAGGATAATGAAATTTCAAATTACAGGTTGAATATCTCGAAGCCAAAGAAATTTCATCTGATTTAATTCACTATACTCGTTTTTTATTATCATGTTCTGTGTGAAAAACCTACAGAAAAGTTCATTTGCTTTGTTTTTCGTGATCAGATGGTTATCTTTGAGACGAATAAGAGGAATGAAGATTCTTCTGGAAAGGAGATTCATGGAAATTTATTCATCAGGTTTTGAGCTCATATCAGAATGGATTGTTGTTGGATGGAACAGAATTGAGAAACTCACGCCTGAATTTTTTGACGGATAAGAGAACCGCGATCATTAATTTTATATAAAAGCAGATATAAATTCCACATAGTTTTATGCGAAAGAAACACAAGCATATTCTTAGATGTAAGTAGTGATAATTAAAAGTTCCTAGGCCTCTTCAGTCTAGGCTAATAGTTCACACCACTTAGCTGAGGCTTCATCGATAATAGAAGAAGGAATCAAATTCTTCCCACCAGCAGCTTCTGCAAGAAGTTTTTTTTCTGTGTCTGACGGATGGAAACTAGGCTTATGAAAATCAGTCGTTCTTTGATTTGTAGCCATCTCATAGAATCTCTTCACACCATTAACCTTAATTGATATGTCTTTAGAATGCCAAGATAGATTTCGCCTATTGAGTGCTTCCGTGAACTTATATCTTGCATAAAGGTGGGCTTCTTCATGACGCTTCGACAGTTTCCAATCTTCTTGTCGAAGAAAAAAAATTGCCCAGGCATAAGCGGGGGTCTCTAGCCTCTTGTCCTCACCAACACCAGAAACAGTATCAGGCATATCTTTGGCCAATTTCATGGTACTGCCAGCAAATTCAATCATCAGCTTGGGTATCGTAAGATATTCCAAATCATGAGAACGTTCACGAAGCTCATAAGGATCTTTGAGAGTCTTCATGAGAGCATTTTCTTCTTGAGAAGCTCTGGAGGAGAACAACTTGCTACCATATTTGAGACCCCATTTCAGCAGAAATGTTAGATCTTCTTTGATTTGAGCTTCATCACCTCTCCTGAAAACTTTTCCTAGCTCATTGAAAATTTCATTGAATGATGGGTAGTAGGTGAATTTAAAATTGAGCACACCGCCTCCGTTTGTGTGAAAAAGTTTAGATTCTCTCTTTTGCTCACGGGCTGCCAAAGGCCTATGAGCGAGTGGCCCTGAAGCGGCTTCTTCATCAAGTTTGCCATCGAGATTCCTAAGAGAAATCAAGGAGGAAATTTTAAATTTATTCCCCGTGTACGGATACAATTCAGTCAAAGATGTTTATCAAACTCACTTTTCTGTCATGATGAATTTGGAAATATCTCAGTAAATTGGATCTCCAATGGAATTCAAGACAAAAACTGCCGAAATAACAATGATAAAAAATGTTGCAGCAATTAAATTGAGAAATTGGAAAAGACAACACTTCATCTATTCTCATAGTCTAACAGAAAACTCATGTGATCAATCGTCATGGTGAAGACTCATGAACCTATGAGCGGTAGGATCATGGAATTTTGAAAAATTTAACTGATGATATTCAATCCATTTTACTAGTTTTTTATTATCATGAGCCATGTTCCGAGCAAAAAACCTACAGAAAAGTTCAGTTGCTTTATTTTTCGTTACAAAATTTCACAAAAAGAACTTGTTTTTTTTCTTCCCATCTTCAATGGAAGCGTAACGCATGGAGCCGATGATGAGGCCAATTCATTTTGTATGATTCACAAAAAAGGGTTGGAATTGACACCTCCAATAACTTGACATTGCAGTATCGAGTGAAAAATAATACACTCAATTTGTTCAATTAGACAAAAGCTTATAAAGTCTCAATTGTAATTAATAAGGTATGAAAAGATATGACAATACTATTGCTAATCATCAGATTCTAAGTTAATGTTGCTGCGGCCAAATTTTGAATACAATTCTGCTTTCAATTTATCCATCTCCTCTTTGATTCTATCAACCTCATCTTTCATAGATCTGAAAATGAGACAATAGTGAAACATTCAATTAATTTAGCTGATCAAAACTGTTGATCAAATTGACTACAAAACCTGTAACTTACCTAACATCTCTAAGAAGTTCATCTTTTTTTCTAGTAACCCATTCCATGGCTTCTTCGGCCGTAAATTGAACCAATACTTCACCTTCCATAATTTGAAAGCCATCATCCATAAATGATAATAGATCCATCTCTTTCAAGGCATCCTCAATGTTGGCCAACTCTTTTTCCTTTGACTTTAACTCTTCACGAACTTCTTCCAACTTGGAATTATGAGCAGCAAATCGATTGATTTTACTTTGATCCTCATAAGTAACATTGATCTCAGAATTTGGATTCACAGTTGATGCCATAATTAAGTTTTCTTTTACTCCTCCTTCTTGTCGAGAGATTCACAATTACCACAAAATTATCAAACTAATCTCAAAAAGTCAACGATTAAGCCAGTGAAGTCGTAGTGTTAATTTAAAATTTAAATCCACCAAACTTTTATCACTTACAACACCGAGAGTTGATCAGTACAATGCAATCTCTGTCTCAACTGCTGATTGGCTATCAAAAATGTAAACACAACATCCCAAGCAAAAAGGTGTGCTTTTGTGGCTCTACATTTGATCCACTTTTTGGAGGTGTTAAATGTGACCAATTTTTGTTTATTTTGGAGATATTCATTGAATATATGATTTTGGCTGATCATAAATTTTGCCTCAACTTGACACAACTGGTATGATAAGTGTCAATTGGTTTTCGACATCAAATTGAATCGATTTTGTTTTGCTTGCACTGAGCTGATAGATCTTGTGTTGTGTTATCATTTCATTAAATTTTTGGACAAGTTGTGTTGATGGGATCACCCGGTGGTCCTGGTAAAGTTTTCATACCCACAGCACCGGATAAAGGTAGCTTTCCACTTGATCGTGAAGGAGTTTGCAAGAAATCTTTGTCCGATTATTTGAGATGTTTAGCTCGCAATGATGGAAAGTCTGAGCCATGTCGAGAGCAAGTGAAAGATTATATCCAATGTCGGATGGATAATGGTTTGATGGATAAAGAGGAATTGTCAAAGCTTGGATTTAAGGACGAAACATCGATTAGAAAATCCTAGCACATCACCATCGAATCAAGTGATGGACGAAGATGTCTCTAGGCTGTTGGAAAGAGTGGATCGTGAAATTGCTTGTCTGATTCGAGAAGATCCATTTTTGCATCATCTTCCGGAAAATGTTCAAACTCATGAATTAAAAGACCAGATAGATTTAGCAAATGGTAGAGCATGGAAGATCTTCATTCAGAGAGAAGATGGTCAAAGTTATGGAATCATAGTTGACATTAATAGCCGAGTTCGAGATCTTAAACAAAGTTTCCAGCGTCACTTCACTCTATGTCAAAAGCGTTCTAATTGTCCATTCATCAGTTCGAACAAGAAAATTAGTTGGAGATACATTTGGCGAACATACAATTTGTCTTTCGATGGGGAAGAACTAGTCAACGATGGGGCACTAATTAGAAGCTATGGCTTACATAACAAGGCTATTCTATATTTCAAAAAACGAAGAAAAAATAATTTTCATTAATTAACAGTTATGCCTAACACTCTGTTTCTACTTTGCACCTTCGAATATACACATGAATTAACATAGAATTTCCTTCATGCCCTTTGTTCAACTCATCGTTTCGACTCTGTTGTGAAATTGGTTAATCTTCCTCCGACAATCGAATTACAATAGATGCAAAGGGTGATGCAACTTCGAATCATGATTAAGCTTGTATAATTGCCCTCGAAAGAATCTTGAAGAATTCTTTTATCTTGAGAAAATCTCTTCCTGATTCCTCAACTTTGTGGTTGACCATCATGAAGTAGGCCCTCATTTCAATCATTGGATGCTAACTATGATTTGGAAAAACCTTGAATACTGGAAAGAGTATATATTTGATAAAAGTAACTTCCTTGTGTGTTGCAAAGGAAATAGTTGAGTAACAATATGAATCCTCGATGCGCTGATAGTAGCTCATTAATTCACTTATACAATATTTCGTCATAGTTGGTACATCATGTTACCGATTATATAATATTTACAGTTATGCAGCCTCCAGGGGACTTCTAATTTGTTTGTTGTTTTTGTTGCTCAAATATGTAGGAATCAGAAATGCAGATTCATGACAAGATATTGTGTGTTATGAAGATGCATCTTGCCCAGTCTGGATCTACTGATAATCGAAAAGATCGAAGCAAGATCAAATGAGCGATGAAACAATATTCGACTGATACTATCACTTAATATTTCTTACTGACAGCATTAAAAAGGGAAAAAGTACTGACCTCGAGCTGTTTATATCGGTCGACTGGAGATGAAGACTCCACTTATCGTTAGCAAGCAATCGATCAGGAAAAGATCAGATTCAAAGTGACGGCCTACCATACTTTCACTTTTCGTGCTAACTTTTCCTCATCTTTTTGACTCCCATCTTACCATCAAATTTGTGATACGTTCTTATTATTTTGGCCTCTTGTTAAATTTTTCTGAATGGAATCACGTAATAATTACGAAATAATCACTCGATACATTCTATTCCTCAACAATAACAGTGACTGAATATATCGTGACAGCTTTTCCGCGCTTTCCATGAAAATCGTTCTAAATGACAAGGGACATACATACACACAACCACAATTTATTGCCTCCTAACTTCAATTGACTCACTTTTATCAAGTCGAAAACATTTTAATGCGCTTCAATCTCTTGGGCACGTGTAATACAACACCTCACTGTTTTGGGTGAAAAGTTTTCACACAAGGACGAGTCCTGGAAAACCTCCATGATGACTTGATTTAATTCACGAATTTTGATTGCAAGGACATTATGGTGATGATTATACATCAGTTGAAAGGATTTTAGTAATCTATTTTGATTCAAAGAAATTTATTTGAACCTCAGCCTCTTCAAGACGATGACCTAAATGAAATCATTACCAATATTTATTTTTCGATACTAACAAGGTGCCAAAAAAAAACAATCAATTCATGTATACATGTTCAGAACAAAACTTGTCTGTGCAGTAACTACGAAAAGATCAACGCATCCAATCAATCATGATGAGAGGTCAAAAAATTTCAGAGATTGAAAAGGAAGGAGTTAAATCAATGGGCTATTGGCGTGATGAGAATTCGAAAATCATTTCAAGGAATAATAGCTTTTGTTATTTGCGAATAAAATTCCCTAGAATTCTGAGATGAGGTAGTTAACCGAGACCGTATTGCGTCACAGTTTCGAGATATAGTGCAATAGTCAAGTTATAGATTGTTGAAAGGTTCTTTAGAACTTCTTTTATAGAGGAAGGTTTTGTCCACTAGCTCGAAGGTCCAACTTCCTATTTCCTCTAATGATCATCGCTTACTTTTTATACGATTCTGATGACACCTTGATGATTCTTTGAATGACGCTTCTTTTACTTCTCCTTCCAATCTGGCACCGGGAACGATTGAGAATGTTGATGAGTTTCTTCTTTAAGATTCATGGAAAGAGTTATTCTCGTAATGAGAAACAAATCCATTCAGTCGAGATGAACACGGAATAAACAATCAGCTGTACGCTCCCTGTTAAATTGATCCAATCAGTGAGAAGGATGATGAAATTTATCATCATCTTTTGACTCCTCAATTCCAGTGGATAATTGGAGAGAAACGTTCCAACGATGGCTTCAAGCTGTCTCTTTTTTCTTTTCGCCTACTCTTTGATTGTTTTTACTCGAATTGCTTCATTAGTTGGTAAATTTTTCCTTGTCTAATGTTTTGTTACTTTCTTTTTTTTCATTTCTTTTCGGTTCCTTCTTCGATCCGTCAATCTTGAACAGCAATTTCCATTCCTACTTCCATTCCTCTCTCTCTCCCCAGTCCAGTCGTAATGAGTATGCATACATGTATATACCCAAATACATACACACATTTTGTGTGTGACTTGTCGAATAATGTCCTCATACTATTCGCCTCTAGTTCATCAGGCCTTTACGAAAAGATGGGTTGAATGATGACTTACTGGGAAATGGGTTCTCACACACACTCGCACACATGCATACACACACAAAATTATTTGGTCCACTTGCATCGGAATGCAGTGAGCTGATGAAAAAAGTTCTAAGCTATCATCATAATCATCTAATTTCCAGGTAATACAGGTGTAAGAGAAAGAAAGAAAGAGAGAGAGAGAGAGAACAAAGAGTGAGAAAAGAAAGATCAAAGTGACACAAGCATTTTAAAACAAATCGCAAGTAATAAATGAAAGAAAGAAAGAAAGAGAGAGAAAGAGAGAGGAAAGGAAAACAGGTATTCGTGGTTAGGGTCATTCGTGGAAGCTGAGGCTCCGGGTTTTCAGCTCTTTTCAGTTCTTTCCTGACTTTGCTCAGAACTTGTGTGTGTGTGTGAGTGTGTAACTATAGCTCGGAAAGTGAAAGTTTTCCTCTCATTCTCACTTGGACCTGAAGTGGCCTTACGAGTTATATTCCAAGTTTTTCTCTTTTTTCCTAGAGCGACATCGATTTCCATCCAAAGCAGATCACTTCATAGATAGCTCGACATTCCGACGAGCATCTTTTCATCACGGCCATTCATCTGTGAGAGCTGAGCGCGCTGAGAGAGAGAAGCTTCGTGCCAAGCTTCAATCCAAATTTTTTACAATTTTTAATAACCTTTAGTGACATTCGTGAAGTGAAACAATTAACATCGACTGAATGGACTTGAACTGAATCTGTTGTTGAGTAACATAAACTTTTCTACTCATTACTTCTTCTGTGACTCGAATGTGAGTGTTTTTCTCAGAACTATTCAAGTTCATCTCATCATATACTGTTATCGGTCTCATCGACTATGGAAGTTTCAAGTAGAATTGAGAATTGGTTTACTCAAGGCTTCAATGAACCTCGTGTTAAAGACTATTTCTTGCTCAACACAAAATGGTGGCAATTAGCTCTATTCTTATCAGTATACAATTTGGCAGCCGCCTATGGTCCAGCATTTGTGAAAAAACGGAATTATGATCTTCGACCTTACATGCTGGTCCTTGCTGGACTACAATTCGGTGTCTATGGAGTTGGAATTCCCATCATGATATGGCTCACACAATTCGGAACATTAGCTTGGGAATGTTCTATGCCTCAACATCATCCATTTCTGCAAGAAGTTTTCATCAGATTGGGTTACACTTATCTGTGGTTAAAAATTGCCGATATAAGTACAACTATTGTCATGATATTGCGTCAGAAACCAAATCAAAATCCATTGGAACATTCAATACGTAATTCAGTTCTACTTTTAGTCGTTTTCTATGGTGTCAAGATGTTTCCCAAAGGATATTTCATGTTTTTACCATCCACCGATTGTGTTCTATCAGCTTTTCGAGCATGTTACTATGTTCTAGCAGCTCCAGGAACTGCATTCAAACATCATCTATGGTTCAAAAAGTATATCTATTGGTTGGCTCTTCTCATGGGCTTGTTGAATTTTGGTCACATGTATCGACACATTACCAAGGGTTGTGCTGGTCCATCTAGTATCATGTTTGTTATACTATTTCATAATTTGGGTGAAATTGTAACCGCCCTAAAACATATCGCTCAAAGCGGAAGCAAAATCAATAAGGTGGAATAAATTCAAAATTATCACTACCCATTTTCCTATCCGTCGTTGACAGCGATATCTTGGGAAAATTTCTTCTCGATCACTCTCGAATTCATCTGGAATACAGATCGTTCATTCATTTCCAAAATTCAGGTATTCAGCTGTTTTGCGCCTTTTTTCCACACCAAAACCCACAACGCAGTACCGCGATCAATGTCATAGGAAATATCCGTAATGTTTATAATATCACTAATCTATTGGCCGTAATTGAAGCTTGATCTGGCTCAATTTGTAGCTGCCAGGGAAAAACCTCTCATAGAAGGTCAAAAAGTTCCACAACCTAGGAAATTTTCTTGACCCTCATCTTAATGTTGTTAGACGAGAATAGGAGTAAAAAATGGCTTGAGGCTAGATTTTTGAGGCTGATACTTTAAGAAGCTTTTCACTAAGATCATGAGAACAGGTTCCAATGTTGACCAAGTGTAAAGTGACCAGGTTTTTCAGCTTTCTAGACTATACTAGATATTGGAAAATCGAATGAATTGGAATTCATTTATATCACTTCATGGTGAGGTATCAAGTATCTCATCGAACTAGAGAATATAACTATTTTTTGCGCTGAGCGATGAAGTATTGATGATAATTTTTGTAATCATCAAGGAATAATTAAAAAAAGGTCAACTCACCAAGTATCGAAGTGGAAAAGCGATTTAATTTGGAATCACTGTTTGAGTAATGAAATCAAGCGAAACTTATGCATGTCTGCCAAATAATTGATGGGTTTGCGTGATGGTGTAGTGAAGTTTCACTCCAATCAATCGCTTTCTCAATTGCTACACTTGGAATGTGGAATAAATTTTGTATTTTTTTTCCTGTCACTATTATGGAATCTTGAAATAATAGCATAAGGGTGTTTAGGCACACTAAGATCCATTAAATCAATCCAATCCATGAGCACGTGTGTGTGAGAAAAACTTTGTGTTAGTATGTGTTTGTGTGCTACTGAGCTTGAAACGTTGATTGCAAAAATTCACTCCTTTTTTTCAGTGCCAAATAGTACTCTTCGTTGATTCTGTTTTATTTATTGAAAAATATTTAGCAAAGAAGGAAAAAAAAGTTAGTATTTTTTTAACCATAAAGTTTGGAGTTTTTTGGCAATAAAAAATGATTACTACAGTTCAAAGTCGATCACTATTAAAACAAAACCTCTTTCATTCATCCAGTTAACAGGTAAACATCAACATCGGTAAAATTTGCCCGGAAGGTGATAAGCTGATCTGCTGAAAGCAGGAGATGCAAAAATTATTGCGTTAATGACCCAGATAAAAATCAAATCAAGTACAAGATGCTAGAATCGTTCCCATCTTATCACCAAAAATTTCAGACAGTGAAAGTATAAAACTTTTCGAATGTTGCACTTTTACGAAAATCTATTTCGCAACGCACTTTCACATAAACTCACTTTCAAAAAAAAGTTCAATTTCTATTGATACCAAGCAAAATCTATCTCACAATTCCAATTGGTATATTAGGTGTACCACTGTGCTTCAAGGATATATTATGATTACTTTAATTTTACCAACTGTTGAAAAAAAAGGTTGTCTCCATATCAGAAGAAAGGATTAAAATTCTAATTCATTCAAGCAGCAGAAAAATAAAAAGCAAAAAAAGTAAAATAAGAGAAAAAAACCTTCAACGAATGTAGTCGATCCACGATGGTATGTCAATCATGATCATGAATCTTAATTTTAATCTTCCCCAAGCGCGTGTATATTCCAGTCTGATAATTTTTCACCACAAGAGAAGAGAAGAGAAGAGAGAGAGAGGAAGAAAGACTGATCTATCTCCCCAGGATATTGGCTAAATTTACTCATCATAAGACCATGAAACAAAATTTTCTCATCACAATTTCTAGATATATTCACATTTTACTGTGAATAATGTAAATGATGTGAATACTGTAAATGATGTGAATGCTGTGAATATTGAATGAGAACGAGGTTCACCCAGAAATCGAGACATTCACGAAGTCCCGCTACTTTTGTGAATGTTTTGTTTTGTTTTTTTTCTGGTTCACTACTGAAGCCTGCGCAAGCGATAATGTTTACAATAAGTCTCTCTCTCTCATGTTGAAGAGAGAGAAAAAAAGGTTTGCATCATGAATGAATGTCTATTCTATCCACAATGTAGATGTAATGTGAAATAAAGAGAGAGAGAAAAAGATTGACTCAGGAATTAGTGTTACCAGCAATCGTTGTTTAAACCACCTCTTATTACAAATGACTAAGTGAATAAGCAAGAGAAGGAGAGAGAGAAAAAAGACTAGCAAAGTCATTGATCAAAAAGCCTCTGGGAAAAAGAATGAAGTGAAGAGGCCAGTCAGGATTGAGTGAAGTGATCCATGAACATATACACACACATAATATTATATGTTAACCACATCCACACACATCCATGTTAATAAAGAGAACCGGTTCCATCATCATCAAGAAGGAAAAGTGAAAGTATCTATCAATTCAATTTCTATCTCTCTGTTTTATCATTTCATGAACATGTGTACATGGTTGATTTGAGAATGTGGTGAAAGGTAAAACAGATGTCTAGTTAATTTTTGTCCCGGTTGTAATTCGGCTAGTGATCATATATATATACACACATATATATATATGTTGTGCAATCAAGTATAGCCTTCTTTTGGTCCTATTTTTAAGAATATTCGATACATACATTAACATATGTATATTTTCATCTAATCATCATCTAATCGGATGCAATTTTGGCCAATCAGCGATCAAAAAGTCTTATCCATTTATTTATACTATTCTGATTATGAAATTCTCGGTGTATGATTCTAGTGTTTTTCGAATATGTGTATAACAAATTGAAATGGATTTATTTTTCTGAGTGTGTTTTGTGTGTACTCATCTAATCCTACCAATTCATCAATATTTTGGCAATAAGTTCACTTTTTGATTCTCATTTGTACCCGATAATCTCGAACAAAAATTACCATTATAGTTACTACTACTACTTGCTCATCATCTTCACATAATCTTACGAACAAGGCAAAAACGCTGCCATTTCAATGATGGTGAGTGCAACTTCGATCTTCTCTATTCTGATTTTATCATTCATCCGGAATCAGCCACTCGAGTTAGCCAATCGAGTACTCAGATTACTTTCCATCTTCTCACCGATAGCTATTCCTTTGCCTGCAGTTTCTGCGGGAATCATGATTTCTTCAGCTGATCTCTATCAGATTAATCATCATCAAGAGCGCATTCATATTCACTGAACAAATGTCCTTGTTACGAACTCAAATATGATCAAGTAAATTGACTTAATTCTTCTTTTTCCCTCGATTTTTTTCGTTCTCACTGTTTTTCAGTACCTTCATGGAATTTTTCATCAATTGTCTGCATATATCATGATGTATTCTCTTATCATGAGGCGAGAATGACTATGGCTTCAACTAGGACTATCTTAGCCTAATTTTTTTTTAAATTTTAGTTCAAATATTTTTTCTGTGATTTCACAAAATCTGAGCTAAGGCTCAGAATAAATTGTACAATTTTAGTGTGACAATGAGGTGCATACAACAAATCAAGCTTTTGGCTTGGAAAAATTATACCTCCCACAGGCGACAAAAGGTAAATCATTATTGACACTCCAATCAGAATGTTGACTGAACTGTTTTGCAATTCCTCAGTTGCGATGTCTAGTAGAAATTGTTTGGCCTCTTCTACTGATGGCAATTCTAATGTGGGTGAGAACTCGTGGCTTACGAGTGTTCGTACATGAATGCCATTTTGACCATAAAGCTATGCCCTCCGCTGGTATTCTTCCTTTCATCAAATCTACGTTCTGCTCGCTAAATAATACATGTAATCCCACGATTACCGATGGACATTCAAGTGTGATTTCTGATCTTAGGTAAGAGCATTCAATAGCTTGCCTCATCACCACTTGATGGTGATGATTTCACTCGAATTAACCAATCAGCCGTTTGGGTCATTTAAAAACGCCTATTAGCATCCGCTTATTATGTTTCTCTCTCTTCCCCTCTTTCCCTGGATTTTTGCAGGAAACCAACTCCAATTAAAACTTTGGAAACAGTTTTGAGAACTCATTTAACTGAGGATGCTCTAAAGAGCTTCACCATAATTGATGCGGATCTAGATACTTTTAGTGAACTAATTAAACGGGTGACAGACCCTGAATCAAAATTCAGAAGTACGTGTAGAACCTACCTTTGAACCTTCTTGGAGCATCGTTTACTAATTCATTTGCCTACATTTTTCTCCAGGTTCTGTTAGATTAAAAGATTTTCTAACGATGAATAGCTTCCGAAATCTACCCTTAAACTTGTCAGAATCTGAAGCTAGTTTTCTGGATGATATGCGCCTTAATTGGACCATTCTCCCCCATTTTTTTAGAGATGAGAGTTTTAATATTTTGAGAATTTTTTGTGATGATTTGAACTCAGTATCTGGTTTATTTATCCAAGAGAAAGAAGATTTCAGGGCTCGCGACTCACTATACCAAAGATTCTGTGATACCTCAGAGAGGGGAAATCTCTCTGAATCAGTTCAAATTTTTCGTTTCATCAATTACGGTAGGCTTCTAGAGGAGGTGAGCATTATGATGCGTTCGAAGTTTTTCTCTCAACTTAATTTCTTTCTCATTAACCATTCTAGATTTCACTACTTGCCAATGAGTCCGTCGGACGTCCCTTACACACTGGTGAAGTGCGAGCTAGCTTCAATGCAATCAGTAACATACTCAATGATATCTCGAACAACAGAGATTTCAGTTACATTTCAAATGATATTGATAGCTACTGGTCTACCCTACGCGAATTGATCGATAATCCTGTGAACAATTCAGTCAAATTTGTTCAGAAGTGGATCTGTGGTAGAAACACTTCCAAAGTGTATGAGCGATTCGCTGGTGGTCCAGGGTCGAAGCTGGAAGATCTCAGTGAGGAAATGAAGGAACATTTCATCCACAATCGCCCTTCGAACAACACAGAATATATCTATGATAATTCTACAAGTGAGTAATGTATTCCCAGCTTGCCTTGGAATTATCGACGTGATATCTACTAATGTTTTCGAGAACTCGCTCTATCCTAGCTTGAGTTAGGAAAACTTTGAATGTAAAAACTTGAGTTCAAGACAGATTCGTTTTCTTCGTTTTTTCTAATAAGAAGAAAATTGAGAAAATTTTTCTCCTATCCATAGGTCCAGAGTGTAACAAACTCTTCCAACAACTCGAAAGTGGAAGTTTGACGAAAGTTCTATGGAAGCAACTCAAACCCTTTGTGCGAGGCAAAATACTCTTTTCACCCAATGTCACTCCTATAGAACAAGTTCTAGATCGGGTAAGTTTATGAGATATATCGAATATATTTACCTATTAGATTTTCATTATCTTTTCGTGAGTATAGTCATTGAATGATTTTCATGGGTAATCATTAGGGAAATTATTCCTGCTGAGATCGATTTTTCATTCTCGTGATCTCATATCAATTTCTTTCTTCCCTGTGGTTCATGCCTATTGCTTATCGATCCAAATTTCTCTTCCATTCAAATTTTTAATCAGGTCAAATCATACTTTGAGCCAGTGAAAGTTCTTCAAAATTTGACGAGAATATGGCTTGAGGAAACGAGCCCAAAGATCAAAGAAAACTTTTTAAAGGGATCTCCTCTTCTCAGTAATTTGACTGTAAGACTAGCATTTCGAATTTTTTGTTCTCTCTCTAATTCTGATTTTCATCATCAGACACAGACTATCAAAAACAACTTGCAGCTCATCGTGGATGGAGTCGCTCGGTCCAGTAATATGGATTCTAAAGATAGTCGTGAGAATCTCTCGATTGCCATCAAACAAATCAACGAGATCCTTGATTATATTTCGAGCAATTCCACCGAAATTTTAGAGAGATTGAATAAGTTTGTTTCGATGATAAATACCTATCTCGATTGTGCTGAATTGAACAAAACTGAGGGTTTAGCTACAGAAGAGGAACTTGTGAAAAGAGGTTTAAGCTTGATTCTTGAGAATAGACTATGGGCTGGAATTGTTTTTGAGAACTTGAATACATCAAATCAATCTTCAATTGAACAATTACCTCCTTATGTTCGATACAAGATAAGGATGGATGCAAGTAAAGTTGATTCCACTAAAAAGATCGAAGATCGCATTGCAACTCCTGGCTCTCGACGTCGGCCCGCCTTAGATTTAAAGTACTTGACGTTTGGATTCGCATATCTGCAAGACATGATCGAAAAAGCCATCATCAGAGAACATACAAATTCTACCTCCGATACTGGAATATATCTTCAACAATTTCCCTACCCTTGTCATTTATATGATCAGTAAGTCATATGATACATATTTTACTCTTTTTTGTACTCAACTTACCGATCACATCTTTAGATTCATCATGGCAATATCTCGCTCGTTTCCGATGTTCATGGTTTTAAGTTGGGTCTATAACGCTAGTATGATCATTAAGAGTATCGTTCATGAGAAAGAGAAACGATTGAAGGAAGTGATGAAAGTCATGGGACTATCTAGTGGTGTTCTATGGTTCTCATGGTTTTTGGAATCATTGCTGTTCCTATCCATTAGCTCATTCTTACTTACACTGATTCTTCATTTCGGCAAGATTCTCACCTACAGTGATCCTTTCATAATCTTCATTTTTCTTCTTTGCTACTCAATCTCGGTCATCACTCAAAGTTTTGCCATTAGTACTCTCTTTGGCAAAGCAAACATGGCGGCTGCTGGAGGAGGAATGCTTTTTTTCATGACTTATCTGCCTTATACATTCTTGATTCTCTGGGAAGATATTCTTTTCGTTCATGAAAAGATGTTAGCCTGCCTGTTTCCCAATGTTGCTTTTGGTTTCGGATGCAGCTATCTGGCCCACTTTGAGGAGGAGGGCATCGGTATCCAGTGGGACAATATCTACTCAAGTCCCATACCAAATGATGAGTTCTCCATGACCCATATCCTCTTTCTACTTCTCATTGATTCAGTCATTTACATGATCGCTGCTTGGTACATCGAAGCCGTATGGCCAGGTGGGTATTCTATCAAAAATTTAAACAATCTCTAGATCAACTCTCTCTTCCCTTAAACTCACAGGTCAGTACGGAGTGCCAAAGCCTTTCTACTTCTTTCTTACTTATGAGTATTGGCGAAACGATTACAAAAAAGTTAAATACTGTGATGATGTGGAGAATAAAACCACTTCAGGTTAGTTTGAGCTTCTTTTATTTTGATAATACTCAAATTCAATTTCGGTTACAGATGATGCTGCCAACTTCGAGAAGGAGCCAACCGATTTACCGCTAGGAATTTCCATTCGTAATCTTACCAAAATCTATCCTGGCAAGAAACTTGCTCTCAACCAACTTAGTCTCAACTTTTACGAGGGTCAGATAACAAGTTTTCTCGGACATAATGGAGCTGGAAAAACAACCACGATCTCCATTCTTACCGGTGTTTTTCCTCCAACTTCGGGAACTGCCAAGATCTATGGCTACGATATCATAAAAGAAATGGATGTAATCAGAAAGAGTCTTGGAAACTGTCCCCAGTACAACGTCTTGTTTGGTCATCTTACTGTTCATGAGCATCTACGATTCTATGCTTCATTGAAAGGCTGTAAAGAGAGTGACATCGAAAGTGAAATTGACCAGTTGATAAAAGATCTAGGACTTCAGCACAAGCGAGATGAATTTCCCGGGAAGTTATCGGGAGGAATGCAGCGTAAATTATCAATCGCTATGGCATTTGTTGGTGGATCTCGCACTGTGATTCTCGATGAGCCAACGGCTGGAGTAGATCCATACTCTCGAAGATCAATTTGGGAATTGCTAATTAAGTACAAAAAAAATCGGACAGTAATTTTGACGTAAGTTTTGTGTTAAGAAAATCTGTTGAAGGTTATACTCATTCATTTGATTTTCTAGGACTCATCATATGGACGAAGCAGATCTTCTTGGGGATCGAATCGCTGTGATTGCGGAAGGAAAACTTCGTTGTGTTGGCTCATCTCTATTCTTGAAATCTAGATTCGGCAATGGCTACTATCTCACTTGTGTCATGAAGAAATCTCATCTTGGAAATGGGTTCTCTGTGAGAGATAGTAGTCCAAACTTAAATCATACACCGAATAATATCAGCCCCAATCTCTCGAATCATATAAGTGCCACCGTTGAAAGTAATGGAACTACTCCTCCAACTAGAACCACTGGTCTCTATACTCCTAAGTTGATGGAATTTATTCAACGATATGTTCCTGAAGCTAGGATGATTGAGAAAGTTGGAGGTGAAGCTACATTTCTCCTACCATCTTCTGCTCAAGATTCAGGAGCTTTACAAAAGTTTCTGGAAGATTTCGATGATCATTTATCCAATCTTGAAATTCAAAGCTATGGTATTTCGGACACCCCCTTGGAAGAAGTTTTTCTCAGAGTCACTGGAACTTTCGAAGAGCCAACTTCCAAGAGCTCTGAGGAGGTCCTACAAAATGTTGACAAAGCTGGAAGTATTCCGCTCAGACGAACTACTGAAATAGGACGAAGATTAGCCAACGTTTTCAACCGTGCCAAATTTTTAACAATGAATCGTAATTCTTCTCATCAGAATGGAGAGTGTTTTGAAATGAATACTTCAAACACTCAAGAAGACGAAGCAAAAGTACCTCTCCGAGGAGCCTCTAGTAATTTACAATGCCCTCTTATCAACAAGAGATTGGAAGGATGGTCTCTCACTCGAGCTCAATGTTTTGCCCTCCAAGCCAAGAGATTCCATCACACAAGAAGAAATTCTCGGGCTCTTTTGTGCGAGGTATGATTCTTTACCATATTCAGCTATTTGTTTGATCTCATCACCTCTTTCCTTCTCAGATTGTTCTCCCAGCGATGCTCATCTGTGTTGCGATGCTATTCACCTTGATCATACCACCAATCATGGAGGAACCTCAGTTAGAATTGAAACCTTGGCTCTATGGACCACCTAACTATGCATTCTTCTCAGATGATTCTCTTGGTCATCGACCAGTTGACAAGTATATCGATGGTATTCTAGGAGAAACAGGTATAGGGGCTAAGTGTGTGAAAGGAATACCCGAGAAATATCGTCAACTCAAACCAAAGTAAGTAACCCAATAATTTATTAGTTTCCCTTATCACAGAATTTTCTCATCTCTCGATAGATTGTATGCGTTCAGCTCTGTAAAGCGTGATCAATGGATGGATAGATGCAATGCCAGTGAAGTGAACAAAGATCTTACTTCTCCATACAATTTGAGTATCGTGAATAAAGTCGTTGAATGTGATTGTAGTTTGGGAACTATGCAATGTCCTGAGTTTAGCCCTGGTTTTGAGCCACCATCTACTCCAATCGTTACTGAAGATATCATGTATAATCTTACCGGTAGAAATATATCCGATTGGATAGTCAAAACAGGGAAAAGATACTACAAGAAAAGGTATGAAATGTTTAAAGCGAGAATCTTTGTTAATTTAATTCCTTCCTCTCCGTAGATACGGCGGGTTCACTTTTGCATTCAATGATCCTCTGGCTTCTTTCAACAAAACCTCCGCAGAAAGTCTATTCTCATACTTCTTAACTTTGTTCAAAGTTACTGATAATAGAGCTGATTTGATTGAGAATTTCGATAAACTTCTCCAATATATGGAAAAAAGTGACCTATGGAATAACGTTAAGGTTTGGTTTAACAACAAAGGATGGGCTGCTTCCGTTTCCTACATGAATGCTGTGAACAATATTTTGCTCCGTGAAAATCTGCCCCAAGGAGCTGACAAGAAGTTTTATGGAATTACAGCAATCAATCATCCCATGAACTTCACCGAAGATCAACTTAAAGACGAGCTTTTCAAGAGAGGTGGGATATCTTTACTACATGCAATCACTGTTCTCTTCGCAATGTCTTTCGTCCCAGCTAGTTTCGTACTCTACTTAATCGAAGAAAGGGTCTCTGGCTCCAAGCATCTTCAGTTCGTTAGTGGAGTTAACCCAAATGTTTATTGGACTTCGGCATATTTGTGGGATTTTGTAAGCTGTCCCTGATTTCTTATTGATTTAAACTTATGATTTTTTCCTTTTCTAGGCAAATTACCTCGTTCCATCATTTTTATGCGTAATGATATTCATAACATTCAATGCAGAGGCCTATATTTCTAAAGATAACATCATCCCATTCATTACTCTCCTAATTCTCTATGGGTATGTGATCGTTGGCTAGAATTTGTACTCAATTCTAAGTTTACTTCTCTCATTCTTTTCAGTTTCGCCAGTATACCTCTAATGTACCCAACTTCTCATCTCTTCACACTTCCGAGTTCTGCATTTGTTGCTCTTGCATCAGTAAACCTTTTCATTGGGACCGTGACAACTGTATCTACTTTTGTCCTGGAGTTATTCGATGATGATGTGAGTGATTTTTCTCTTGGTGAATGAGTATTTAATTTCATGCATATTTTCTTCTAGGAGCTTCAATTCATCGGGAACTTACTCAAAAAAATTTTCCTCATTTTCCCTCAATACTGCCTCGGTCGTGGACTATTAGAAATGTCAGCACAGCATATGGCTGCTCGGATATTCGCTCGCTACGGTTTTCAAATGAAACGTGATCCATTTGAATGGACTTTCTTGGGGAGAAACATGTTTGCATTGTTGATAGAAGGTATAATATTCTTCAGAATTGTTTTATGGATGGAATCTGGAATTTTATGGAGATTCAGGTGAGATTTTTGGTGGTCGATCGTTGGATAGCTTTACTGACCAATTTTTCTAAACCAACAGGGAACCGAAAGGTCTTTCTCTGGAAGAAGAAGAGGATTCAGATGTTGCTATGGAACGTGAGAAAATAATCAATGGAAATGCCTCAGATGCTGTACTTCGAGTGGAAAATCTGACCAAAGTTTTTCGAGAAGGACAACTACCTGCTGTTAATAAACTGTGGTTAAGTGTGAAGCCAGGAGAATGTTTTGGATTGTTAGGAGTTAATGGGGCGGGTAAAACTACGACATTCAAGATGCTGACGGGTAATATAAAGATTGGTGACGGTGAAGCATACATCGCAAACTATAGGGTCAAGACAGAGATGAATTTAGCTCGATCACACATCGGTTATTGTCCTCAATTCGATGCACTTGATAACTTCCTAACTGGGCGGGAACATCTTGAGGTGTATGCGCGTCTTCGAGGAATTCCAGAAGACAAGATCGGAAAGGTTGTCAAATGGTCAATTCGAAAATTAGGACTCTCTAAGTACAAGAATATATGTGCTGGAACCTATTCTGGTGGTAACAGAAGAAAGCTTTCCACTGCTATTGCATTGGTTGGACAACCTTCAGTTGTATTCTTAGACGAGCCGACTACCGGGATGGACCCCAAGGCTCGTCGATTCCTATGGAACTGCATTCTCGATATAATTAAAGACCGTTGTGCGGTCGTCTTGACGTCTCATAGCATGTAAGTAAAAGTATGACAAATCCCTTGATTCATGATTAATATCTTCTAATTTTCGCAGGGAGGAGTGTGAAGCTCTATGTTCACGCCTCGCTATCATGGTTAATGGAAAATTTAAATGTTTAGGTAGCACTCAGCACCTGAAAAGTAAATTTGGTGAAGGATATACCGTTTCCCTAAAAGTTTCTGGGGACAAAGTAGCTATGGATAGCGTTCAGAGTGAAATTGTATCAATTTTCGGTGGGTCAGCCTCTTTGAAAGAAACCCATCTTAATCAAATAGAATATCAGATAGGAGCTGGCTTTCCAATCTCTAAAATATTCAAAGAGCTCGAAAATATGAAAAAATCTGGAAGATTGGAAGACTACTCTGTTACACAGACCACTCTAGATCAAGTTTTCATTCGTTTTGCTAGAACACAAATGGATTTATATGAAAAGAGCTAACAAACATGATCTAGATGAGAAAATCTTTGAAAATAAGTTGACAGTTCATGTCCAAGTCTTCTAGCGACTGTTCAGCTATGAGCTGAACTGTTGGTCCATTTTGTACATTCTCTGTAATTGTAAATTTCAACTTGAAAGCAATTTTTGGAAACTAAAATGAACAATAACATCCTCTTTCAACCCTTTTTCACAAATTTCTGAGCCTCAATATCTTAGTAAGGAGAAAACATTATTGTGAAAGAATTCGTCTTCGAGCTCTCTGGTAATTTTTTCTCTCATAGACATTATTTCGCTTATGAGGAATGTCATTAAAGTCCATGAAGCCTTTCGTTGAGCAAACGATGAGATACTTTAGGACAAAAAAGGCCTTAAAAAATAAGAAAATATAAGCCTTCTGGCCGATTTCCTCCCTGGGCTGGCATTTCATCTTAAACTCTAGTTCAGGCTTGTTTTTGGCCTTCGTTAAGCAACATTCCTCCAGATACCTGGAGGAGTACCTATTCCTAGTATTTCGATGTTATTGCTGATTCTTTTTGAGTTCTTTTGATACCTAAAGGTGCGAAACAAGATGTTGAGAACATGTTCATGATACTGAGAGGCGTTTATCTTGGCTATGTGCATCGAGTCGGAAACCGACGGTTTCTGGTGATAAACTTGTTCAAATATTTAGCCCACACCCAGATAAAAATCTACCTCTTCTTGAATGATGACGAATTCGCATTAGCGAAAGATCTTTCTTATTTTTACTTAAATCAAGTAGCACTTGGAAGAAAAAAAATTTTTTCCATCAAAACTAGACGAGAGACTGATGGTAAGCTCCAATCGACACTAGTATCTGAAACCAATCGACCTTCTCATCTACCCGACGCGACTTGAAGCGACTTGAAGCGACTTGAACAGATATAGCGATGAGCTCGAGGAACAGCAAACTCACGAGGATTAGATTCATGGTGACAATTCTGGTATGATCGTGTATTCTGGAAGCAAATACGTAGCTTATTTCGTCTTAAGCAAACTCAAACTGCGTTGGTAGAATTGAGTTATGAATGCGAGAGTCTCCAAAAGTTGGACTCAATCAATTGAGAGTTATGGAGTTCATGATGGCAGGTCAAGCGCGGAAGAAACTGATTTCGACGTCCCACATGAGAGGTCCAGAACGAATCAAAATCATCGGTCTATGCTTCCGAGAGAAAGTTTTTTTATGACCAAAGAGGCAGAATTCGGTCTTGATAACCTTCCATGAGTTCATTTCGAGATGAGCTATATATTGTGTAAAGTTCATGAACATGGTGGGAAAAAAGCTTGATTTCATTCATTAGAGTGAAGAATTCAGTACATTTTTCGAGTTCAAGGATAGAATTCAAGTACAAATTCAGCTCTGATGACTACTTTAAAACTTTTTCCAGATTAGATCATGACGTTTGATGACTGACATGATTAGAAGCAACTTGTAAAGCGCTCACCATGAAACTATAAGAACGAACTGGAATTCATCTTTCATACTCAGTCGTACTTTCGTTCCTGAATAGTCCGCAACTCTTTACATTCGATCAACTTTTATTTTGCCTTCTCACAGTGTCGATTACTAGTGTATCACAATGTCTGCCAATGGATGTGTTGTTGAACAATGTGCCAAAAATGGTTCAAATGAGGAGAACCCTGATCAATATACACAAATGTGGAAAGGTCTTTGGTCCGCAAGAGATACCGCTTGGCATTTGACTCACCGAAATCCGTAAGTGATCCTAACATTTTTACATCTTCACGAGCTGATTCGATCGATTCTTCTCTCAGAAATTTGGTCAAGTATGAAGATTTGCTCCTAAATGGAAACAAATCAGCTCGTCTTATGTTCCCATTCTGTGGAAAAGTGATCGATATGAAGTATTTCTGGGAACAAGGCCACCAAGTTTTTGGTATCGATTGTGCACCAGAAGCAATTCAAGATTTCTACTCAGAACAAGGTATCGAGTATGAAACCAAAGCTTTGGACGACAAAAGTACTTGCTACAGTACAAAAGATGGTCGAATGAACCTAATCAATACCAATTTCTACACTTTTGATAAGTATGTTTGCATTTTGCCTATCTTTTTCGTTGATTCACTCACTCATCGTTACTATACATTGATACAGTCCAATGATGAACGGCAAGGTCGAGTGTGTTTGGGATCGAGGAGCATTCGGAACAATCACTGAGGATGAGCAAAAACTTTACATCCAAACTATTAAACGACTTTTGGCACCCAATTTCCGATACTTACTTTTGGTCCTTGAATTCGACAACTCTCAATGGGATGGTGTGCCTTTCAGTCAACCTGAAGAGAAAGTTCGTCGATTTTACGGTAAGTTAGTCAGTGTGAATAATTTGCTCTGATTTTGGGCGTTCTTTAGCCCATTTCATCTAATTATTGCAATATACTTTGACAGGAGATTTTTGTGAAATTGAAAAACTCAACAGCACAATTCCTCAACATCTTTCATTGTATCAAAAGCACATGAAGAATCCTCTCGAAGTCAAAGAAACTGTTTATTTCCTCACTCCCAAGAAGGTCTAGAATCGATATCTCTGACTTTGGTCGGTGAATGATGATTCTCGGACCGAATGACTGAGTGAAGTCATTGAAATGAAGAATTTTTTACAAGGATTAATCAAAATATTTTTTCTGAAGAGAAACAAAAATGAGTTCAACCTGGATTAACACAAAAATAACAACAGAAAATGTAGTTTTGATATTGAGTTAAATGATTGTCACTTTCGACGATTGACTATTCTCAATAAATGCAATCATAAAGAGATGGATGGACCTGTATAAGGAATCTCTTTGGACCAATATGATAGTGGAGCTTCAGTTTCGACCAGCCATGTAACCTCTCGGCCTAATTTTTGATCATAAGATACCCCTACGATAGAATAAAAATGACAATCTCTGATTCCCTCCTCATAAGGGGGAGCAAGTATATCTACAAATGCTGATAGTGAGGCAAGGGATGTCAATTCGTGAATATTTCTGTCGTTCGGAGTTAAAACACACACATCTTGATCGGAAGCAGTTACAATTCGCTCATCTGATAAGATTGCAGGCAAAGGGCCATTGTTTTTGAAGCGACGAAATCTTGAAAAGAAAGAGGATACTTGACTTCTCATCTCATCGGGTGGAGGTGAAATGGTTTGTGGATCTAATCGAGTGTATGATTTGACTTTAAATTTTCCATGGATCACTTTAATTAGTCCATACATTCCTGGATGATCATGGAGAGGTATTTTTTGGCCTTCTCTGACAGCGAATAGGGACAGAGTGAAAGTGGATGTGTTGTGGATGTCCATGAAAATTGCAGGAGCAATGAGATCAGATCTTTTTTCGATAGCATCCCCATTGAAATCGATGTCTTCGGCAGTCACAGAGGCGAAACATGATTTCAATTGATTCAATGAATCATCATTCATCTTGCGTGAAAAAGTTTGATGAGCCATTCGGGCAACTTTTTGTATCACAGATGCCATTTTTGTTCCAAAAATGATTAAATGTTCACCTAAAAGCTGTGCATGGGAAGATAAATGAAAAATTAATTCCATATTAATCGATTCGAGTTTAGTCAGTATTGAAAAACATTGCCAACACAACTCACACTTATTGTTGCTATCACAAATGCAGTGAGCATTGTCTTGGAGAAATCACACCGTTACAATCATGGACAGAGGTGAGATTGATCATAACAATTAATGAAATCATTGTCATTGGATCCTAGTAATTTCACCGAAAAAGCTTATATTTGAACAGATTGTGCTTATTTTTATGCCAACTTTATCGCAACATTATTGCTCCTGAAGCCGGTATACACAATACGAACTTCAACAACACGCTCTGCTATGCTAACAATCAATGTTCTCTGAACACTGCCCTCTGCAGAGGCCCTCAAATGCCAATGTAAGTTTCAGAACAAATTCTATTTAATTCCTAGAATTTTCACCAAATTTTGATCTTAGATGTGTTTGTAGATGATCGAAAATTTTTGGTAAGGAGTAGAGAGAGAATACGTTCGAGGCATTGAATGTGCCAAAACACTAAAGGTTATGGAGAAAAATTGGGAGTTCTGATCAGGATCTCGAACATCGACCTTCTTCCGAATAATTGAGGTGATAAGAGTAGATCGTTCCAATTCATGATGGAAAGATTGTAGCAAACTTCAGCTTTCCAGATTTTCTCAAAAAATTCAAGACATTACAATGCTGCTAAATGTAGATTGTGTAATGGAGAAAACGATCTTTTAATCTGAAAATTAGTATGCAAAGTTGGGAGACTTATCAGCACCTTCAGTTTCTAAATGCAATTATTGCTGAGGAACGGAAACCGAATCCAATTGCTTCGAAAAAATTTTTTCTGATTGTACATTGCCCTTTTATTCTGCTTCCAGAACGAAGACCTCTCCCTATTCTAATAAGAATTAAAATTTTCTAATAGGGTAATTAACTTTAGGGCCCCGAATAAATATTCCAACACTTCCAAAACTTCCTGAAATCACGTTCGAAATGTGATTGATTTGATTCGTTTTATTCCAAAATTTCCACGAAAAAATTCAAGAAAATTGCCAATTTCATCTAATAAAAATATTACTCAATAAGATCCTTCAATTTGACTTCTCTATTCTCAGAGCTCAAAGATTATGCAACGGTTCTAGTAAAAGTTCTTGCAAGCATTCTGATTCAGAACTTGTGAGAATGTGGACAATGTTACATGCTGCATCGGATTGCGCGCCACTAGAAGAATGAATCTTTTTGTGTGTGTTTGATGGACGGTTGCTTCAACTATAAGCATCATGATTCAATTTTCAGATTCAATTTTTGTGCTCTGAACACTCTTTTTTTCCACCTTAATTGTTGCATTATTGTTTTTCTTGCTCAATTGTGAAAAACACGTTCACTGTGGATTGGCTTGGTGTCAGTGGTGGATGAAAAGATTGTTCGATCGGTGCTTCTCATACATTGTCATTATTTTCCTCTCAGTGACGGTCTGATTAACTGTTGAGGAGTATGGAGGCTTTGATTCCTGTGATCAACAAGCTTCAAGATGTATTCAATACCATCGGTAGTGAGACCATTCAGTTACCTCAAATTGTTGTGGTTGGTAATCAATCGTCTGGCAAATCATCAGTATTAGAATCTTTGGTTGGCCGAGATTTTTTACCTCGAGGTGCTGGTATTGTTACGAGACGTCCATTGATTTTGCAGCTTATTTATGTTCCCAAAGATGATAAAGTTCAACGTTCTGTGGAGGATGGAACACTCGATCTAGAGGAGTGGGCAAAGTTTTTGCATACCAAAAATAAAGTGTACACTGATTTTGATGAAGTTCGACGAGAGATTGAAGCCGAAACGGAGCGAATGTCCGGTAACAATAAGGGCATTTGTCCAGAGCCCATCAGTTTAAAGATATTCTCACCTCGTGTGGTCAATCTAACTCTGGTTGATCTTCCTGGTATCACCAAGGTTCCTGTTGGTGATCAGCCAGAGGACATAGAGGGTCAAATCAAAGATCTTTTGCTCAAATACATCGCCAATCCCAATTCGATCATCTTGGCAGTTACGCCTGCTAACACCGATTTTGCAACCTCTGAAGCACTCAAATTAGCTCGTGATGTTGATCCAGATGGTCGAAGAACGTTAGCTGTCATCACAAAATTAGATCTCATGGATGCTGGGACAGGTAAATGAGCATTTTTCTTGGATTGAATGGGAATCCTCATCCTCTCATTTGAATTTTCTAATTTCAGATGCCGTTGATGTATTACTGGGTCGAGTTATACCCGTAAAACTAGGAATCATAGGTGTTGTAAATAGAAGTCAAGCTGACATTATGAACAAGAAAAATATCGACGAAGCTCTCAAAGATGAACAAGCTTTTCTGCAGAAAAAGTATCCAACCATCGCTACTCGCAATGGTACAGCCTTTTTGGCTAAGACTCTCAATAGATTATTGATGCATCACATCAGAGACTGTCTACCTGAGTTGAAGACACGGGTTAGTGTCATGATTTCCCAATTTCAGACTCTCATGCATTCTTACGGTGAATCAGTCACAGACCAAGGGCAAACTCTACTCCAGATCATCACAAGATTCGCATCCGCCTACTGTTCAGCTATTGAAGGCACAGCTCGAGATATTGAGACATCTAAATTATCTGGTGGGGCTCGAATATGTTATGTTTTCCATGAAATTTTCAGTAAAAGGCTAGATGCTGTTGATCCTCTTGAAGGTCTAAGCTATCGAGATATTTTGACCGCCATCCAAAATGCAACCGGTCCAAGACCTGCTTTATTTGTTCCCGAAGTGAGTTTTGATCTATTAGTCAAAAGACAAATCAGACGCCTCGAAGAGCCTAGTCTAAAATGTGTTGACCTGGTCCATGAGGAACTGGTGGCTATTATCCAGCATTGTGATTTTGAGATTCAACAAGAGATGCTCCGTTTTCCTAAACTGCATGAGAAAATAATCGATGTTGTTACCCAGCTTCTTCGTCGCCGCCTTCCTCCCACCAACAATATGGTACATAATCTTGTCAGTATTGAATTAGCCTACATCAACACTCGACACCCTGATTTCCATGATGCTCAACTCATTGGAACTTTGATGAAAAATTGTGAAACCAGTGAACGTGAGAAATACAAGAGAAAAACCCCTTCAGCCAGTTCCAATGATAGAAGAGTTGAGAGTAATGACACCACAGCTCTAGTACCCAATTCTAATGTTGATAAATCTAAACAGTGGACTGGTTCCAGTAGTCTTTCCATGAAGTTTGACACATCTTCATTTTGGACTTCTAATCTGGTAAGTCTGCTTTTATGTCAATATTCGTTAATATCAGAAAGCTAATCTCTCTCTTATTCATTTTTAGCAACAATTAACCAAGCCTTTTGCATCCCAACCCATCGAAGAAGAACCAAATGATGAGAGCGAAGACATGACAAACGGTTTCTCATCCAAAATCCAAAATCAAATGGCTTCAGGAGTTTCTTCGCGAAATTCACCCTCTGTAAAGCCGGTCAACCTATTACCTGATGTACCATCCATTTCGACCGTTAAGCTCACACCAAAAGAACAGCGCGATTGTCTAGTTATCGAAAAGCTGATCAGATCGTATTTTCTGATAGTTCGAAAGAATATACAAGACTCCGTTCCTAAAGCAATCATGTATTTTCTGGTTAATCATGTCAAGGATAATCTTCAATCTGAATTGGTTACTCATCTCTACAAAAATGAGAACTATAAGGAGCTACTGTCCGAGTCTGAACATATTGCTGTTCGACGAAGAGAATCTACCGAGATGCTCAAAGCCCTCCAGAAAGCGAATACTATTATCAGTGAGATTCGAGAAACACACATATGGTAGTGTTGAAGGTAGAATCAGTCAAAAGGAGTTGTAAAGTTATCACACATCTCTTATCTAATGGATGTTTTATTAGTTAGGTTGTAATTTGATGAGCGAAGGCGTCAATTTTGCATTCAACTTTCTAACATGTTACTCAATTCCACTCAATCTGAATGTACAACACATTTTTCTCGCAATGACGCTCTATCATCCTTTATTAAAATTTCAAATGAGTTTAGAGGCATCCAAAAACACACGTTTTCATCCATCGATTGAAGAAAGCATCTCTTTAATGATCAGTTTGTTAGCGTGCAGCTATAACATTTGCATTCAGTCAGAGCTTCAAAGCAATGAGCAAATTATTTGAAAAAAATGATCACCAACAAATCGGAGGGATCAATTAACAAATTTGTTGTAAACATGCTCCACGCTAACGAACCAGAAGTGAGCATTTTTTGGTCTTCTCAAAGTTCGTTCATCCATTGCAGTAACTTTGTGTCGAAAACTTTGCAAACAGCTATGGAATTCACAATGGAGAGTGCGTATGCTGATATTTACAGAAGGAGAGAGAGAGAGTTTCTTCTCGAGATATAATCCGAGTTGAATCGAGGGTTTGAACTTGGTGGACAACAACATTTTTTCAGAGGAATCGAGAAAAAATTTCTCGTACTCATATCAGAAAAGACTTGGCAAAGTCATACCAATCACCAGAGAGGGGAAAAAGTCTTGATTATCTTTTAACCATTTTTGAAAGAATTGGAAATAAGGGAAGAATGAATAGGCACAAAAGTTTTTCCCCTGTGTAGTGAAAAGAGATAATAAAACGGTGATTAGTGATCTTAAATTTTTGAAACCTAGTCTTATGCTTACGTTATGGTTTTCTTTTCTGTTTGCTTTTCTAGTCTCGCTCGATTCAAAATCTTCAGAAACTCTGATGTTTTGGCTCTCATCCTAGAATGTATGTATACCTTAGAGCATTTTATATGATAATGTAGATAGTCACGGAATATATGTATCAAGTTTATGGTGTTCTCTCGAGCTTGTTTACTTGTGTGACGAGGAAACAAGACGAAAGTAATATAACCGATTTTATCACCAGCTAAAGCGTCAGTATCTTGGAGTTCCATTGGAGGTTCTCGATGGCTGAAAAGAACGTGAGGTGCAGTATGACTTGCTTTTCGTCCTTCTTTGAATTCTTGCATGAAAACCTATTCAATTTAAGAAACATATGAGTCAGCAGGAGAATGTATAATACTCAAAAATATCGGTCTTTGTGAGACCAATCATATCAGTTTGGATTTCAAAAGTAGAGGCAAAAGAAATGAGAGTGAATTAGTCGAGTAGAATGAAAAAGTTAAGGCAATGCACACAACATAAATACATTTCACACCAAAAAGGAAATAAAAGATAAAGCATCCGGCTGATAGCGAATAGGTTCCCAGGTATGTATGATCAAAGAGGACGAGAATGAAATGTTCTCATCCAAAGTAAAGAAGGAAATGTTATTAGTGATAAGGGGGGTAAGAGTTTGATACCCCATGGACCTTTCTGCGTGCATACGAAACGCGTGAATGATAACATCATTCATTAATACTACTTGAATCGTTAGCGTGAGTCATGTGTGGGAGTTTCTAAATGAGATCTCATAACACCATCTTATGACAAGAAGGTAGCGATAAATTTTGGTAAAAAGAGGAGGGTTGACTTATTGACAGGATTGAATTGGAACAAATAAAGAGAAAGAAAAATTGATAGAAATGTAATTAAGAATTTAAAATCAACTTACTTTGCCTATTATAACATCTGTTTCATCTTTGAAGACAGTACTGAATATAACAGTAACCCTATCACTTTTGGCTTCCACATACATGGTTTCATCCTCTCGATAATGAATAACAGCTCTCTTATTGCCCTCTTCTCCTTTCTCTTGAAATTCAAAGTACTTTTCAAAAACTGAAGCAAAACAGTTTCGTTTAAGAAGTCCCGCCTTCTTGACCATTTCTTGATAGTTCGGTGGGAGATTTTTCAAATCAAATTGTAACGTTACATTGTAGCCATCCTCGGGAGGATTTCGTAGCAAAGATCCATACTCTCTTTGCAGTAAGTCATCTGCACCATGTATTTGTAGATCTTTGTAGAATTTGAGCGAAATACTAACTCGTATCTTGTGTTTTTCCTCGGAGGTGTTTGATATATGGAATAAAACTCCATCAAAATCGGCGAAACTTACATCAACAACTTCAATTTTGGAATTTGACCTATCAACAGAGAATTAAATACAATTGAGCAATACTCATATAACCAATACATCACAGTGGTATGGGATAAAAATATCCCAAAAATTAAGTAAATGTCCATGATGAGGCGTATAATCATTGCAAACACACACATATATGTATACACATTCCTATTGAGATGTGGAATCAAGGCGACGGCCAAACAGTAGTGTAATGGCAATAGAGATGTGGGAAGAGGAGGAGGATAGGCATACACACATATCACTGGGCAACTTACCGTACTTCATTAATTTTATAATTTAATATATCTTCAATAGTCTTATTGTTTATCTCTAAAAGTATCATGATGTATAGATGTGGACACTAAATTCACCAATCAAATCAAATAATTAATAAAATTTCTTCATCTGAATTCTCAGTCAGTCACCGGCCGAATACAGACGATGCTTCACAACACACATCACACTACAGATGAAGTCACTTGACTTGACTTCAAATTCCGGCTCACTTTTAGTTACAAAATTGATATTTAGATGGCGACTCAATCGACAATGCATGGAAACAGTGGCGACCTCTGTTTGGGAACATGTTTTGGTTTACTTTTTCGAATTGATAATATTTCTTGTGGAAGAGTCTATTTGACCAAAATTTTTGGCAAATATTTTGCTGTGACTATTTAGCCAAAGGATGAAGAGCATGTCGCCATCTTCACACTTTCAGAGTCTCTCCCGCTTTTTTCTAGCACAAATTGATGCTCATTCTTTGTGTGAACATGATGACTATTGTGTCCATTAGTTAGTGATTGTCAGCTTCTCTTCATCTAGAAGGATTGATAAAAAATTGATAACTTTTCAGTCTATGTGAGCAAATTCATTGATTGTCGATACTCAGTGTGTGGAGGAGATTGAATCTCATTAATCTGTGAATGATGAGTTTGGAATCATCTGAGATCGGAGAGAGTGTGAATAATACCAAATTTTATGTTGGTCAAGTTTTCATTTCTTATGAAGAATTCGAAAAATTCAAAAACGATTTTGAAAAGTGTAACTCCACAGAATTATGGATCAGAACAGCTACTCGAAGTCCAGATCAAGACCAAAAATACAAACAAATCACACTCTGTTGTAAAGCCGGAGGTAGGAGCTATCAATCGAAATCAAAATTTAGGTGTGGAAGGTAAGTTTCAAATATTTTCATTCATATCAAACTTTTCCAGTGCATGTAAGAGAATTGAAACATCTTTCGAAAAATATCCCGGAAAAATATCCCGAAAAAATTTCACTGAATAACGAATCGGAGAATAATCACTATTTTTGAATCGATTGAAAATTAACTATACTAGTCTTACTTCTTGATACAATAGATCATACAAGCAAGGTTGTCCATTGAGAATCAATATTGGTATCGATAGAATGTCTAGTTTTCTCAAAGTGAAATCATTGGAAGCAATTCATACTTGCAAACTTGCCGGTAACAAGATGGTCTTCGAAACTTTACCCAAACAACGGAGACTAGATGAGGAGCAGAAAAACTTTGTTCTCGATGTAAAAGCTTGCAATGGTAATACAAAATCTGTGATTTCCAAATTGAAAGAAAGTTATGGTAAAATAGTTTCGGG
>QZCP01000054.1:8370-28451 GCA_003956705.1 Brevipalpus yothersi
TCTCTCTCTCTCTCTCTCTCTCTCTCTCTCTCTCTCTCTCTCTCTCTCTCTCTCTCTCTCTCTCTCTCTCTCTCTCTCTCTCTCTCTATCAGTGATTGGTAATATGACAGAGCACACCGTTGATCTGGTTTGATAAGTTAAAGATGCATGAAGTGGAAGTTGGAAAGAGAGAGAGAGAGAAGAAACTTTCCATGCTAACCTTAAATGTTCTCTCTCTCTCTCTCTATCATCTTTTTTGCCTCGGGCAAGGTTTCCATTCTTACCATGTCAACTAACATGATGACAATTCCTTGATGGTCCTATCGATGGTGTACTCTGATAGTGAGACCAGACTGGCCATCGATAATCGAATGTTGCTCCGAATGATTTGAATATCTCAAATTTTGTCTCTTACAAGATCGACAGTTTCTCTAAAATGACGGTCCCAAGTGCAGGCTGGTCAGAAGAATGCTGCGAAATGAATTTTGAAATAAGAAGACATGAGGATGGCGGGAAGATTGCTGGAGATCTCCGTTCTTTCAACTTCCATTTTGAGTGAGCATTTTTTTGGACCCAACAGTAATGTGACAATAAGACATTCGTGAGGCTTGGTACAGAAGGATGGCGAAAAAAATTTTCTCTCTGTGTTCACTTTCTCAATGAGATGAATTGTTTTGAGCTTAATTTTCTCTTTTTTTCTTTTTTCTTCTCAATTTTTCTTTACTATTACTGGAAAAAAATTTTTTATACAATTTTTGGCATTCGTTTTGCATACTCACTGATGAGCCGATCTGTTTTTGGGCCCTACTACTGGCTAGGGAAGAGTGTCAGTTTTCACTCACATACTCAGCTGGCATGATGCAAACGAGAAAATTTGTTGAGCAAAAGTTGGTAAGAGAAGCTGGAGAAAAAGATGAGGAAAACGAGAGAGAGAGAGAGAGAGAGAGAGAGAGAGAGAAGAAAAGTTTCAAGAATGCAGACGATGGAAGGCGTCTTCAGATAATTTATGCCTCTCTGAAATGTTGCAAAATTTGAAACTGCAAAGATGCATAATCATTGCAGTGTTTACTTGGTTTCTCATCGTCTAGGAAACGGATGTGAGAGATGTTGAAGATGTTTAGGAGAGAAAGAAAGGAAGGGAAATGGTCGAAGTTACAAAAAGAAGAAACTGAAGAGATCAGGAACGATAAAAATAGAGAAAGAAAGATGAAGTCTTTACAAGAAATGAGTACTATTCAAGAAAGAGAAGTGAGTAGGAATCTGATCATAGGCAAAAAAATCATTGGCTCAAGCAGTGGTAAATACTCTGAAGATGAGTAAAAAATGATACATGCTATGACCAAAGCTCAAATGAGAAGCGAATAAAAGGCGATGAAAAATGATACACGAGATGAGGTTGGAGACAATGGATGCTGAGATGAAATCCAATATTCTGATCGACTGTTGAATCAGCCAAAACGTACATTTTTTCTGAGGGCCAGAAATGAATTTGTTTTTCACCTTCTATTTGCTGCCCTCGAACATTCATCGATGCTGTTGAGGAAGAACCGAAGTTATCATGTGATACATGATGATGAACAGCGACCATCTTCAAAATATCATTCTATCTTCCCATTTGATTCGATCCTTTTCCACCCTCATCGAGGCTAGAATGAGATAGAGACCATAAAAATTCGCTCTTGTTTTTTTTGCGTCTACGAATAGATCGACTGAGGAGAAATGAGAGTCGAATATCTCTCTCGTTAAGGAAGATAATGAATCAGAGATGAATTAGAGAAGTAGAAAACAAGTAGATTCCATTAATCGGTAGCTCTGATGATCGTAATGATTCAAGAAATCAGATCGAATCGTGAGAGCAACTTGGGTAACATGAGAAGCGACTGATAACAGTATTAATCAACTAGCATGTTGCATTCCATTGAGTAAAATATCGGATAGTGGCTATAGGTCAAAGAGGGGAAGGCCATTTGTTCCCATCAGTATCAGGTCAACAACAATTTGAATAGAATGATTGAAATTAGTGGTTCAAGTCAGTAGAGAGAAAGAGATATGTACCGAGTGGGGTATTATTCTCACTAAAGAGTGAAATGACAATCTCTCTCCAAAAAGGCAGGAGAGAGAGAGAGAGAGAGAGAGAGAGAGAGAGAGAGAGAGAGATAAATGGAAAAGGTATCCAAGGTTTCGATTTACATGGTAAGCACTTCCATACACAAGGCAACCTTCCTCATTAGTTGGACATCCACACATACCACACTCATTGTTCTCTCTCTCTCTCTCTCTTACCAAAAGCATACCAAACACGTGTCATTCATTGAATTTCCCTATACAATCCTATTCGAAATTCAACACTCTCACCAAAATGTGAGAGCATTATTATTTTCTCTCTCGATTCATTTCATTTCCAAAGTTCTTACCAATTGTAACTGTACTTTCGAACTTTTCAAACTTTCGAGAGTTTGTGCTGTCATCTATTGACACCGAAAGAAACCGTCCACTTGCTTATACTCTGTTGCTATTGGCAATCTTGTTTCAAACAAATTGTTTGGCGGTTGAAGAAAACATCAACTTTTAATGATTGATTTTTAATTTTGTGATGTGATTGTTAAATGATTTTAAATTGAGTAGTACTTATTCTTTTAAAATATACTGCCAAAATGTTTCTCAAGTTTCCCGTACTAGAGGAATGTGCTATCGCCAATTATATTGCCAATGAGTTCATTATTGATCCTCGTTCTGCGATGGATCAAATTGATTCACCTGACAGTGATAATATTTTTCGATTATTCTGCAACTTCTTGAAAGAATTTGGTGTCGAAAATTTCAATCGATTCCAGATGGTTGGTAGTGTTTTTGATGATCTCCAGAAGCATCCTGGCCTGTACAGTAATGTGTGTACCCGAATCAATGTTTCCAAAGCTGTTGGTCATTTTCTGGCAAGATGTGATTGTTATGATTGGGATTTCGTTGATTTACTCAATCCAAAGAAAGATAAAATTCAAGTGGTACTCTCCCAGCTCATCGGTGTTCATGTGGAATTCTTCAAGAGAATGCATGTTATCGATGAATTGACTCCTCGATTCGAGAGGAAAGCTGATGAAATCAGGCAGAAGAAGAAGAACGTTGAACTTTTGCAGGATGTGGTTGAGAGAAAGTTGATCGAAGTTGGTGAGCAAGAAAAAGATGCAGAAATCAGTAGAAAAAAATGTGTTGCCCTCGAAAAAGAATTGGAAGCTAAAGAGACAAAGATTAAAAATATGCAGGATAGAAAGAATGATTGGATTCTCAAAACACGAAAATTGAATGATGAAAAAGCTGCCCTGGAAGCTAAAGTGGTGAAACTGGAAGAAATTATGTCGGAGAGAAGGAATTTGATCATTCAATCGCCTGAAAAACTTTCAGAAGAAGTTGCTGAATTGGAGAGTAGATTGTATGGTAAAAGAAAAGAAAGACAAGAACTTGAGAGCAAAAAATTGGAAAGTGTTAAGCATCACAACATTTTGATGGATATGCTTCGAAGATTGTCGAAAATTAAGCCCGAAAAAGATAGACCACTTGCCGATGTTTCCAAGGAAATTGAAAGTAAATGGAGCGAGTGTTGTCAAGAGCTGGATCTTTGGATGGAAAAATTGGTAAACGCTGAGCTTTATATTGAAATTTTGGAAAGCAAATTGGAAAAATCAAAAGGAAAGCGAAGGGCTATCATGAGAGAACGTTCCCAGTTCCTCAAAGATTTCCAAAAGAAAACTGAAGCTTTGGAGTCTATGATTCTAGAGTTAGAAACCTCAATGACTAATATTCATTTGGAGCGAGATGAAAAAAAACGCCAAGCTCAAGAAGAACACGATCGCCTGGTGAAAGATCTCGGAGAGCTTGAAATCAATCGCACTCGGAAAAGAGAAGAATATGGAAGATTCAAAAGAGAAATCCAAAAGAAATGCCAGGATGCTTCAGAAAAACTGAAAAAAAGATGCGATCTGATCATGAAAATTGTGAAAGACCGATCGGAGATCCCAAGCCAATAGTTCGTAGATTCACTGTTTTTCTCTCGGTAAATAAATAACCAATAAATATCATCATCTTACGATTTGAAATTTTAGTTGGCGAAATCGATAAGTTAAATATTTACAATGATTTGTTTCGAAAAAAAAGCAAAAGTTCTGAAACTCATTGACATCCGAGCACATAAGAATATCATGAGAGGGGTTAAATTGCTATCATACACTTTCATTTACATTTATAGAGTTACTTGCAGATTGAAAGCACGCTATTGATGGCAATCAGACACCTGACATATAAGCATCGAGATCACTGAAACTGAATACTAGAATCGATCGAAAACTTTTTCTCTCTCTATTCATATATCATTCCCAAAGTTCTTGTAACTGTACTTTCGAACTTTTCGAAAAGTTCGAGAACTTGTGCCCTCATCTATTGGCACCAAGAGAAACCTTCAAATTGTTTGTAGTTGCTATTGGCAACATGTATTTGAATCTTGTTTGGCGGTTGAAGAAAACACGTTGAACTTTGAATTGATGTTTGATTTTTAATCCAGATTTTTAATTGTGATTAATGATTGATTGATTTTAAGTTGAGTAGTTTCTGATGTTCTGAATGTATACTGCCAAGATGTCTCTCAAATTTCCGATATTAGAGGAACGTGCCATCGCCGATTATATTGCCAATGAATTCATTATTGATCCTCGGGTTGCGATGGAACAAGTCAGTTCACCGGACAGTGACAATTTGTTCCGATTGTTGGGTAATTTTTTGAAAGAATTTGGTGTGGAAAATTTAAATCGATTCCAGATGGTTGGAAGTGTGTATGAGGATCTCCAAAAGCATCCTAGCATGTACAGTAATGCGTGTTCTCGAATCAATGTTTCGAAAGCTGTTGGCTATTTTTTGGGAAGATGTGGTTACCATGATTGGGATTTCGTTGATTTAGTGAATCCAAAAAGGGATAAAATTCAAGTGGTACTTTCCCAGTTCATCGGTATTCATGTGGAATTTTACAAGAGAATCAACGTCATCAATGAATTGACTCCTCGATTCGAGAGGAAAGCTGATGAAATAAGGCAAAGGAGAGAGCGAATTGAACGTTTACAGGATGTTGTTGAGAAAAAAATGATCGAAGTTGGTGAGCAGGAAAAAGATGCAGAAATCAGTAGAAAAAAATGTGTTGCTCTCAAAAAAGAAATAGAAGCCAAAGAGACCAACATCAAAAATATGCAAGAGAGAAAGAATGATTGGATTGTCAAAACACAAAAATTAAATGATGAAAAAGCTGCCCAAGAAGCTCGCGTGGCTAAACTTGAAGAAACTATGTTGGAGAAAAGGAAGCTGATCATCCAATCACCGGAAAAACTTTCAGAAGAAGTTGCTGAATTAGAAAATAAATTGTATGCAAAAAGAAGAGAACGACAAGAACTTGAGAACAGAAAATTGGAACGCGTGAAACATCACAACACTCTGATGGATATGCTTCACAAATTATCCAAGATTAAGCCTGAGAAAGATAAACCGCTTGCTGATTATTGTAAAGCAATCGATGATAAATGGAAAGAATCTTGTCAAGATCTGGATCATTGGATCGAAAAGACACAGAACGTTGAGCATCATGTTGAAAATTTGGAAAGTAAATTGGAAAAATTAGAGGGAAAACGAAAGGCCATCGCAAGAGAACGTTCACAGTTCCTCAAAGATTTCCAAAAGAAAACTGAAACTTTGGAGTCCATGATTCGAGAGGTACAAACCTCAATGGACAACATTCATTCAGAGCGAGATGAGAAAAAACGCAAAGCTCAAGAGGAACACGATCGCCTAGTAAAAGAACTTGAAGAGCTTCAGATCAATCGCTCTAAGAAAAGAGAAGAATATGAAAGATTCAAGCAAGAAATCGAAAAGAAATGCCAGGATGCTTCAGAAAAACTGAAAAAAAGATGCGATTCAATTATGAAAATTGTGAAGGACCAATATTAAAATGGAGATTGAAAAATCAATCTCCAAATGCAAATGATTTCTTGGATCATCTTAAAGAAAAGTGAGATTGAAAAGTTTTGTAATTATTTTTTTAACTCGTTTATAAGACATCGATAAAATGTCACAATACAAGCAACTTACTAACTGATTTGACTCGATACTTGATTCAGTCAGAGTACATGATCAGATTGATTTTATCCCTCCTCAAGACGATGCTCTATCATAATTACACCAAGTTTGACAAGTGTAACAAAAGAACAGCAGAATCGCCACTTTTTCTTCCTCTCCATGCAGGTACAAGTTTCAAAAGTTCTAACCTTCTCCAAGCATTGGTAGATTACCTAAAAGTCAATCATACTGGATAGTATTACCTAAAGCTTTGAGTTCCCAGCTTTCAGAATGCTAGCTAACGCGAAAATTTTTGAATATTCCTGCAGCCTTACGTAAGAAAATCGAATTATTCAATAATGAGATTGGAATTAGAGTTGATCCATATCTCTGGCTATTTGGAATTCTAAGAGATGGCGATGCACTGGATTCCCTCACTCTTTCCCCCATGATATTCTGACAATATTCCATATTGTCCGGGAAACAGCATTGAGTGAACAAAATTATCTATATTACAGCAATCTATCAGGTTGATACGTAATTATTCCAGTACATTTAAAGTCGAAAAAAAGGTTTCACAATTCTAAATTATCTTACTCAAGAGAAACTCTTTCATAATTCAGGGTCATCTGGATAGATACTGCAAACATTTGCCCTCGCTTTCCCATGGGTACATGTGAATGTCTTGCAAATGAAATGAGATTATAATCATAATCTCAATGGAGTGACCATGAAGAGTTCTCACATATATTCAAGAGAAAATTGAGAAAAAATACAATTCTTCGTCGATCTGAACAATAAGTATCCAAAGCATGTTGTGATTCACTAAGCGTGACATTCTTGTATTCTCTTACGAGTGGTTCTGTATCTTTTGATCTGACTTTTTCCTTTCTTCCTTTCTCTCTCTCTCTCACTTTCTCAATTCTCATTCACAAATCGTAATTCATCCTGAATGGTACTCTAGAGAACGTAAAACTTTTTCTTTCTGACATCAGAAAGATAGAAATCTCACTTTCATTCACACAGTGTTGCATTGTATTCCAAGCGATTCCAAAATGGGACTCTGATAGGACAGAGAGAGAGAGAGAGAGAGAGAGAGAGAGAGAGAGAGAGAGAGAGAGAGAGAAAATAAAATATCTATACTACAGTGGCAATGAATATCCCCTGTCGACGAGAATAGATCCAATCGGAAAAGGCTTACAATCAAATAGTAATAGTAACGGATGATATGAATGCTAGTATTGTAATGGAGTAAGAACGAAGAGGAATTCCGAGATGTGTGTGCGTGTATGTGAGTAGGAATACACACTTATATTGATCATGAGCCACCATCATGTTGCCCTTTCGTTTTCCATCTCCATTCGGAATAACTTCTTTCTCTTTCTCCATCTCTTCTCATGAATCAAACCACTCCATGTCTCTCTCACTCTCTTTCTTCTCTCAGACAAACTGTCCTGGGATTGTTCAATCGAGATCATTGAGGAGCGAAATGTTACAAGAAGAAGAAATAGACAGGCAACATGAATACAGTATTATTGTTACCATGGACCATACTTTGAAAATCTAATGAAGATCATACTTTTCACGCTCTCTCTACTCATTCTTTTTCTCCCTCTTTCTATCAGATTGTTGTACTATCATGATGATGATCTATTCCATTTATACCATCTCATCATTCCTCATGGTGTAACAGGGTGACATTTACATGGAATAAAATTCATTCGATTTACTACCACAAGAGAGAAGGAATAGAGAGAGAGAGAGAGAAGAACGAGTAAATGTTCTCTTATCATTCGTCTTATGGGATTTCAACTTTCATGATGAAATCATTTTGACATCTTGGGGCTCAATTCCTTTTTTTTCGATTTTCAGCTGAATTCAGGACTCAGATAATGATCATTGTGAGTGATTATCGTTTACGATCCGGCTGTTTGTCTGGTGTCCATACAACTAATTTCGATTTTACTTTACCCTTCTCTCTTCCCCATGGTGAAGAGGTATTATTATTATTTCCTGGAGAAAAAAATCGTAAAAATGGTCACAAAGGTATGAGTAAAAGCGTTTAGTTATTTGATCATCTCATCATTCCAATCTTTTACAGCTTATTTGGAAAACTTTCATGGTAAGAGCTGGAAAATATATTTCAAAAGGTCACTGCAATCGTTATAGGCTCATGTAAGCTTTCCACTTTGACATGAATCCGTTTCGGAAGTGGAATTATAAGTATCTGAGATCATTTTTTGTTTGTTTGATGACATCATATCTCATCATACTCAATATTCGAGAGAAATAATGTATGAGATTGATTTGATGAGGATTCAAAATTTTTTTCCTCCAACATGAATGAAGCATCCTGTTATGTTTGACTAAAAATAAATACCAATATTCGATATTTATATTTATTACTTGTGTATAGTTTTCTTTCGAAATTATCAGCGTATAAAATCATATTCCTCTCATACATCAAGCATAATAAGTCAGAAGTATAGCCGAGAAAGAGGGCGAGAAAAAAATTCTGATATATTTCTCGTTCAATTCTGAAGGTGGCATAAATCACATGCATGAATACACGAATCTGGTGAACACAAAAATTTCTTCACATTCAGATCATGTATTTGTGTTGAGCCCATATATATTCACTCAGTTAAACTATATTGAAATATTCGTTAAGTGAAAGAAAAGATAAAAGAGAAAGATAAAAAAGATTTTAGCTTCACCAAAAATTCTAACATTTTTGTTCGATAATTTATATCAGAGGCGTTTTATTATTTTTGCAGTACATACATACATGTATATATGTACATGTATATCTGAAAAAATGAATCATTTCTCGATGTCTTTCCTTTCTTTGCCAATATTGAGTTTTTACTTATCTCATGTTGAATGCTTTTTCACTTTTTTAAATATATATACACATACATACTTGAGAAAGTGTATGTGAGCTCAATGTGAATCACTATCTTGCTGTGTGCTGTGTATTCTTCAGATCGATATAAAAGTTCAAAAGATTACCAAGACAAACTCCTAACAATGACAGTAGTACATCAACTATACAGCCTTCTCCAGTTACAGTCACGAAACCAGTAGCTGTAAATAGTTGTAGTAGATATAACTTTATGAAAACCATGACATGACAATCGGGAAATATTTCAGTTTCCTGCTGAAATTCATTTCATGATAGTATGTGAATGACTATGAATGTGTGTGTGTGTGTGTATACATATTTTCGACTTTACTTTTTACGAAAACTTTTTATCGGTGACGAAAGTGCCTGTATATATACATATTTCTACTTTGGGATATTTAGTTTCAAATAACCAGAAATAGAGAGAGAGAGAGAGAGAGAGAGAGAGAGAGAGAGAGAGAGAGAGAGAGAGAGAGAGAGAAAGTTGAAGGACAAGAGGGTATAAGGATCGGAAAATCAATTCACTTCTGAAAAAAGAATTTGGTATATATTCTTGAATGCTATTCTTGTACGTTCATCACCATAGGAGGTGGAATTCCTTTTTTAAAAAGTGATACTAACCAATCGATAGCATCAAAATTCGCCTCCAGCTCTCAATCGAACATTCCCATCTCTCTTGATCCCAATGAACCATACCATAGCTTTGATTCTGTCGAGTATTCTTTCAACTCTTATACATGTAATGGGAATAGTTGAATGAGAATATTCTCCTTGGTTACTGTTTACATGTTATTGACTCAATTTCAAGCCATGGTATTTCCTGATAAGCTTAATACACGCTCAATGTATGCTGAAGCAAAATCTCAACTTGATGATAAAAGAGAGAGTTTCCGGGAAGATTCACCTTAACTATTCCCAGAAAACATAAATATTAGAATGGGAACACGTAGGCTCTCCCCAACATTTAATGATTACCATCCATGTTTTATCGGTGGGCTTGTTTTTAATTCTCAGTTAAGTTCAGTTAGGTCATTACTATGGTCAAGCCTTTTTTGTTTAGTTTTGCTCTATTTTTCCTGATAATCTTGAAGATGACTTTCGTCGTATTTCTGTTTACTAATCTTTGGCTCCAAATTAGTTGGTCAAACACACATCAATCCGAGCAAGAGTTCCTCTCTAAGATTTCTTCTCTTCCTCTCTCCATTGCTCTTTTCATCGTCCACCCACTAGTGTGTCAGGGACGAGATGAGCTTAGATTCTGAGAATTGTTGTGATCTATTTTACACAGTAACCGGAATCTGAAGCCACTTTCAAATTCCCTCAACATTGAATCGGCAATCAATCAGTGTGAAGAAAGAAAGAAAGAAAGAGAAGATTTTCGGTTCCTTAGAGGTTTCTAAAGTTACTTCCAGCGTATTGGGAACAAAGACTAATCAAGCAAAGAATCACCACATGATGAGATCTTTCTGAGGAGTAGTCCTTCTGGTTTGTACTGGTATTCAGTATACCCAACCAAGGGTATCAAGTGCTTCAAGGTGTATTATGGTCCCAATTGGTGGTGACAAAATTCATGTGAGATTAGATTTCGATTTGATCTTGAGATGTAGCTTCGAGAGAAAAGTTTGTTTCAAGAGAATTTGAGGGAAACAGAGAATCCTAAGCTCAACATTAAGTGTTAGAGTGATGAGTATCCAAAAATCTTCTCAATTTCAGTCAGGATTGATAGCTTAATCAAGAGGAACAAGATTTGCCTATAGAAAAATAAGCAGGAGACATGAAATGGATGTAAGTTTGGCATTAAAATTTATGATGCTGATGACTTTTGTTGTTGTTGTTGTGCTGGAAGTTTCAAGCTCAAGAATATCAACAGATTGGCGAGCTATTAACTTGAGCCATAATTGGATTGAGAATGAATTCTCTCTCCTCTGGTAAGCTGCTCATAGAACTTTGATACTATTAAAAGTCATGATATTTTGAGAACTAAAAGTTAACTATAATAAAATGTCCCAAAATAAGTGGAAATCAATTGAACCAGCCAAAATATTAATAACAATAATAATGATGGTAATAATAGTAGTAGTAATAGTAGTAGTAGTAGTAATAGTAGTAGTAGTAGTGATGCTCGTCATCATGATTATCTATAGATCAATGAATCATTGATGTCTTCCACTAAAAGGTTTGCCTGATGTGGTAAAATAAATGTATTTTGAGCTCTAAGAAGAAAGAATAACTGCATAATTTTTTTTCCTCCTTCTATCTCACGATAAACACTTATCATACATTCTTTTGCTCTTACAGTTCTCACAGTTTTCTTCTATTTCGAGTTATATCCTGTTCATGTAACGTTAAAATCTCATGAGAATTTACGAATGATGCTGAGAGATTACCCAACAGGAAAGTGGACAATTCATCACCATATCTGAGACATGAGCATTTCGATTCTTCAGTATATTCGATCTATTCATATGTGCACACAATCTGATCTCATTTCCACCCGAATTCAGTCTCTCGAGATTTTTCTAGATATTCTGAACTTTTCTTTCTTTTCAAGTTCCCCTCTCTCTCTCCAAATATATATATTTATCTTATGCTAGGAGCCATGAATTAGTAGAGAAGAAGATAGAAAAAAGTTCATTGAATTCGTGGGAGATTTCAAGATGAATTGCGGTTTCTTTCGCCTGGGACATGAAGAATATCAATTCTACTCTCATGAACACTCTCTATCAGATGAATATTCGTAGAGAACATTTGCCCTTTTACAGTTCTTTTGTCTATCAATCTATATACCATCTGAATTTCACAAAAAACTCATGTTGAAACGTTCTTTTCTTTATTTAATTTACTCTAACTGTAAGCTCCGAATCATTAATATTACAATCATATTCAGATTGATTAGGAAAAAGATTATCTATGATCAATATGAATCTGATTTGGGCTCTCTTTCAACTAAAGTGTATTCAGAGAGAGAGAGAGAGAGAGAGAGAGAGAGAGAGAGAGAGAGAGAGAGAGAGATTTGAGATTGGAAAGGCTCAAATTCAAATTTTCCTAAATAACTTGAATAGCTGAGGAATATTTTTGAGGATACTACTACTCATATTGCTCAATATTCGTGATTAGGATTCATCTTTTTTCATCTCTCAATCTTTCAAAAAAAAATTTCCTCAAGCCTATCAGATGAAAAACTATTCTGAATTACTAGGCATCGAAAATCCGGTTATTGCCCAGAGGAATTGGGAAAGTCTATCAGCAGCTTAATTAATCTCTTCCTCTCACCGAATCTAGCATCCAGTTGATAACGTATATTACATTATTGCTTTCTTGGATCTTTTCCTCTCTAGTCTCATGAGAAATTTGGAGTATGACACATACACTATACACCTCTGTGGGGTTAACTATTTTCGTCAATGGAAGAGCTTATTCTGATACTGTATCTCAATTTCAACATTTAAAGTGTAACTATTGGAGAGGATTTTTTTTTCTACACATCTCATTGTATGATAGCCATGAATATTGTGTGTATATGAGAGAGAGAGAGAGAGAGAGAGAGAGAGAAAATCTTTTTTCATCCTTCCGTGAAGTTCAAATCAACCTGCGAGCTATCCATTCAGATTGGCGTGAATAAAATTCCAGAGTGTATAAGTTGATGTATTCATCGATTATATATTCTCATTGGATTTCAACTGGTGGCAAGAATAGATACGTGGTATCCAGGTGAAGGTAATATTCTGAATAAGATTCTGGTTGCCAACTATTGAGATTAACTTTTCATCAGCTGAATCAGTTCGATGAAGCGCAACTGTCACTCCACAAGTAACATAGCCAATAAGAATAACTGAAATAGAACTTTGTTTCTGTTTTGGTGATGTAAATTTATTTCCTCTCAACCCCAGTTCAATTCGTGGCTTCATGAATGTCATTTCTATCTTCCAAATAAGTAATACTATGAATATTTCATGTTATCCCGATTGAATATATTCACTCATGATGATCAATTCTTGTACTATTTTGGTACGTTTTCGTCTTTTTCGGTAATGAATTTGCTCTCATTCCATCTCTTTCTCTCTCTCTCTCTCTCTCTCTCTCTCTCTCTCTTTCCATGTCTGACTATTTGATTTTTGTCTTTATTCCCTCACAATATCTTCGAATTCTTCTATAAGGGCACAATGTCAATAGACGCTTGGCCTTATGGGCTTAAATAATGGATTCCAAGCTTTTTGGAATGGAATGACTAAGTGATCATTGTGGCAGGTTGCTCACAGTTCCTGTAAATAACATACATATTTAGATCGATCTAAGAATGTCTGCATGATATCTAAGAAATTTATTTTTTGGCTATTTGCTCTTTTCTCTCTCTCTCTCTCTCTCTCTCGCTCTCTCTCTCTCTCTCTCTCTTCCTATCTCGAATGATATTATTAGCTACTTTTGGGTGATAGAATATCGCGTGATAATACTCTGTTATCCAAATAGTCATCTGATTTCATTACTAGTACTACTACTACAACTACCAAAATATTTTGAGTAACAATACGATAATAGTGATAGTAGTAGCAGTCAGTGTGCGTAAAATACTATTTTTTTTCACTTTTATCTGTTTCTTTCCCACACACACATATAAGTGTACCTTTATTCACGAGGTTTTCATGACATGAGACTGGCACGCTTGTCATATAATGGCACCATAAAGGATGATGTTATACTGGGAAAAATCAGGAGGGATGGATGGAGAGAAGAGGAGAGAAAAGAAAAGAGAATTTCGAAACCAACAAGAATATTGATTCTTCCATGAAATCCGATTTTTTTCCTCTCGCCCTTTTCTTCCACAAATGAATATTTTACTATCAATGGGAATCATCATAATAGTAATAATATTCTCCCGAATAGTAATAAGAAATGTGGTACAAATTCTTTCTTTTCCAAATTCATGTAGAATTTATTATGTTTTTATTTTATTTTTATTTTACTTATTTTTTCAGTGTTTGATTTTTTTTGTATCTGGAAATCAAGCATAATAACCAACATGCATATTATTCGTTTTTGACCAGATCGATGGCAAAGAGAGATAGAAAGAGCTGATGGTGTGTATGTTTATTACATATGTCTGTGTATTTTCATCTCTCTTTCTCCGTTATTGGTTTAAATATATCAGAAAAAAAACCCGAAAGAAAGATGGGAGGAATGTGAAAAAAAAGTATATTGAAGGTTGAAAAAAAGTAAGATAAAGAAAGGACAGAAAAAAAATCATCATTTTCAAAGCCAGATAGTAGCAGGAAGCGGAAAGGACGAGATCATATACATATTGATAACATCCAAGATAGAGTCTCTCTGATGATCAAATATGTCAAAAATAATCATTATCATCCAAAGCCTCTTCATTTTTCCTCCTCCTCTTCTTCTACTTCCTTCTTCATCTTCCATGGAATATCATTTACCTCCATCGACGTGAAAGTTCTCTGGATTCTCTCTCTCTACATTCCGGATTACCAATATATATGCGCTTGCCTCAATCACAAATAGACAGAAATATGCTTGTGTGCATGTGTGTTTTGTGTGTGTATGTGATAATACGGAGATACAAATAGATGGATAGAAGGATTTTTGGTCTGATGATAAGCTTGCAAAAAAAGGATCACTTCGTAAAAATCGAATCCATTTCTGATGACAAGTTCTATATGTATGAATTCCTTCATGATGGAAGCAAGGAGCAAGTGATGGTAGTAGTAGTGGTGGTGGTGATAGTAGGTAAAGAAGAACAAGAAGAACAATCTGATCCCACTCAACAATCAACAGGTACAGATATAAAGATATTTATATATATACACACACATATACACCATCAAAGTGAATGATTTTCGATGTCTTTCAGCTGTTGTTGATGTTTTGCATGCTTTGAACATTTTTTTTCTTCTTTTTGCGTATTTCTATTCAATTTTTTATAGCATCTTTTTTTTTGATCCAAGATGCATCTATATATCAGTCATCACGATGAACCTGCCTTTTCTTTTAAGCACTATTTTCAAGGAATTTTCCGTCTTTTTTCTCGTATTCTCTCATGTTCAAAACTTTACTTGGTGTAGGAAGGAGATCTTGGTAGAGAAGAACACTGTTGTTGGTGTAGTTGATGTGGGATTCACCAGAGAAGAATTTCACTTGACCACTAAGATGGACCTCTTTCATTTGAAACTTATTTGTTGACTCGTAGCTTTAGAATATCCATCTATTTGTATAATGTCACAAATCCATAACAATCCTTTGTTCCCACTACCTTTATTTGTGAAAGGTACCCAAAGCAGAGTGATTCCAAGAAAAAGAAGAAGAAGAAGAGCACATTTAGAGAAGAAGAATACCAGCAGATCTTTTAGATGTTTTATCTTCACATCCAGGGTGTGAGATAGAGATATTTTTTCGCTCCGAAACGATTATCTATTTATTCCTTATTTTTCCGGAAGTTTTTGAAAACTTTTCTTCTTCTCTTCTTCAAATAGATCACCCTTTTACACCAAGTGAGTGTATTTGCATCAAATTTATCACGATGATGATGGAGATTATCTCGTCCCCTTTCACCTTCCAGAGAAAGAATGTTCACCAAGATTGCCGAGAAAGAAGAAGAAGGAGAATATCTGATTTTGCTCAATTTTCAACAATGAATCTCATGGTAATCACTCCAATCTTCGATAAACTTTCACCTTTTATACATCCCTCTTTCATCCACTCTTTTCTATCTCTCCATCTTGCTTCTCTCTCAATTTCTCGATCAGTTGAAGCATCTCTCTATCTTGGAATGGCTTGAGGTTGTGGATTCTTGTGGATTTTGACCAGCAAACAAGAGGAGGAATCCATGAAGATGCAGAAGAGAGAAGACAGAGGAAAGTAAAACATTGTGTTGATCTGGTTTGAAGTCCAATGTTTAGCCATTCATTCTGATTGAGAGTTTGTAGGTGAGCGTGCAAAATAAGTGCCAAGAGAGGAGAAAAAACTTGGAGAAGGATGAAAATGTGGAGGAGGCAAAAAATAAATATAATCAATATCATGAAATTGATGATATCGATTTTGGAAGACACAAAAACAAGTAACAAGGGTGATAATAATGATAACGGTGTAAAAACAATAAAACAATAACGTTGATCAAGTGGATGTGAGTGTTCGGGATCAACTCCTTTCTGGTTGTTTTTGGAAAATTAAATTTTAAGATCAAAATAATCACATGGGAAAATGAATTCCTCGGGGATGAGTGGGTAAATGATAACAAGGTGAGGAAGCAATAATGGTGTGTGTTGATAAAAGATTTTTTTTCTCAGTGACAAAAGAGGAGTCAAGGGACAGGTGAAGGAATATAATATCATTTTCATCAATCACATCATCTCCGTTCCTAAGATTATTGAATCCATGGCTGAATGGATGGCGACATTCCTTGCTAAAATTGTCCCTGTATGTACTTGAAAAAAGCATCGGCGATCACGTTCAAATGAGCTTTTGTCTGTTGAGAGAAAATAGAATGAAGAGAGAAGAAAATGGTCAGGAATCATGATAAAATAGTTCAATACAAATTGAATTAGAGAGAGTATCTGGGAAAGATGATGAAGGAGAAAGTGAAACAGAATCCATTTTTAGTAGGAGGAAAAAAGTTCTGATAATGAACTTGATTAGAGTTTATCGTGTGTGTGAGTATCTTTCTTGGATGAAAAGTTTTTCTCTTTTTACTCCTCAACCGAACACAATTTTTCAAAATTTGATAAACTTTCTTCCTTTTTTCCTCTCTCTCTCTCTACCGTAGGCTCTAGTAGCACTGAAAGCATGATTAGGATTGATAAAAGTGATTCGAATATAGATCATGTTGAATTTAACTCGCTCACTCCACCAAAGAGGTGGGCAACTTCTCCACCAATGCTGTGGATGGTGAAAATTAATTCATTCATTTTTTAGAGTCTATCCGTGTGTGGGTGTTATGTAATTTTCAAATATTTTTGGATGAAAGAGGGTTTTAAATCGATGAATAAGTTCAATTCCTCTCCAATTACTGTGCTTAGAAAAAAATTCTCCGAAAAACATTTTTCTTAGGCTTATGTGTATGTGTGTGTGTGTCTGAGATGAAACTTGTAACGAAAAAGAGATTGATGAAATCTGAAAGGCTCGAAATTCATGAAACAACCTCCTCCACCTTCAACTCACCAAAATACTTTTATGACAATATTAATGAATTTTATCAGAATTCCATTCACGTACAATATTAATCATGACTACAGATACACAAGATACACACACACAGAGGATATCGTTCTCTGGCTATATTTATACATACATAAAGTCACCAATATACCTTTGTCAATTGATACCTTCTTACATCATTTTGACCTATTCTACGTTAATCGCCTTTATATTCTCTCTCTCTCTCTTTCTTTCTTTTTTCTTTCTTTCTCTCTCTTCATCTGAGTCTTGAAACTCATCTGATCTGAAAACACTATACTCTTTTCCTCTCTAAACAACCTCTCAACGGCATACAGGCATCCATGAACAATCCGATTAGTTTGATTCGCTTCTTGATGTTCAACTTCCCCTTTCATCCACTCTCGCGTGAAATGTTATCCTCCTGGTCAGTATTCCCTTCGATTGTGTGCATGTTTCCCAGGATTTCAATCACATTCTGGAATCGATCATCATTCACTTGCTTACTTTGATGTTTATCAAAGAAGATGGCCTTCTCTTTCTTTCTCTCTCCCTGTATTTGGTCGATTATATAAACCTCAACATTCCTCAAATGCTGGTTGATGAGGAGATTTTTTGTTTCTTTCTCCTCTTTCTCATTCAATTGATCACTTCGGAATTGATTCTGTTTAGGAAAAAAAGTATCAATTTTTACTTGATTACTTACCGTTTTGTAGAACATACATGACATCCTATCTTCATCTTCACCTTGTGGACAATCGATGAAGCCATCACATAATACATGGTCCTCAATACATCGATATCTGCCCATATTGTCTGCCGATGGACAGGCGAATCGTTCAAATCCTTCTTCATTAGTTGGACATTCTGTTCATAAATGGAACCGAAAGAGAAAGGAGAGAGAAAAAAAATATATATATAGTGTATGCTCATAAAACACAGGAAATTATCTATGAAATATACTGAGGATAAAATATGTCCACTGTTGATGTCTCGGGAATGGTCTCTCAAGCATGACTCATTCAGAAATATCCATCAGATTATCATGATTCTGTGTTGTGTGTGTATAATGTATAGTGTGTTAAGCATGCGGATAACTCTACTACTACTATCCAGACGAATAGTGAATGCTACAGAGAAAATGAATGAACCTCTCGTCTGTAAAAGAAAGATCATCTTGATCACTAGTGGAGACAAGTAGACCATTGAGAATAGTAGGAAAAGAGAGAGAGAGAGAGAGAGAGAATGAATAAAAAAATTAAGGATAACATCATCGAAAAAGGTGTATGTGTGTGGAAACTTAATAGCTTTAGTCAAGTGACTAATCAAGTATTGTTGTTTAGCTGAATTGGTGCTTGTAATCAAGCTCATAATCAACAATTATCATTATCAGATGAGGGTCGAAATATTCTCTCATGATGTCACCATCATTGGTAGTAGTGATGGGTACATGTATAAGTGTTCAAGGGTGTGATGTAGATAAAAACAATCGGTCTGATGAACAATAGTATATTCGGAAGATATATTAGATTATCTGTCCCAAAATTTTTGTTGTTGATGCATTTTAGTCTTCTCACTCTCACAGTCTATACCATTAGTTTCACAATTTGCTAGGTGTATATGGAGAGAAAAAGAGAATCCTATGGTCACGCCAATTTTCCCAACGGCATTCTCTCAATAGAACATAATACACTTCGAGAAACGAGGTATATATAGTAAGCTAACAATTTCTAACTATCTTACCAACTGTTTCATCTTCCAACATCTATCCACCATCATCACTACCGCCACTACCACTATTGGCCATTCCATTGGGAAAATGATCAAACAACACGTCCAACAATCCTCCTAGTACATGCTTCATGATCAAATCCGATAAACACTCTCTATCTAAGTTTTTCTTATATATTCTCCTTACTTCCTAGTCTTGCTTCAATCATCACATGGAATCAAGCCTTTTTTTCAGAATATCTCTCTCTCTCTCTCTCTCTCTCTCTCTCTCTCTCTCTCTCTCTCTCTCTCTCTCTTTCCAACTCGTCATGGTGAGTAACTTTCCACTTTTGTTGTCAGCTATTTTTATCTCACTGCATGAACCATCTCATCTCATTCATTCACTTTCATCTCTCTCTCTCTCTCTTACACACAGTCTCTTTTTCGTTGGACCATTCCACAGATTCTTCCCTTCCTCCCCCATCCCATTCTATTCCGTCTATTGTATCCCCACTAGTTTCAATTCCCCACTACTTTCGTCACTTATAAAGGTTCTTTTCTCTCTCTCTCTCTCTCTCTCTCTCTCTCTCTCTCTCTCTCTCTCTCTCTCTCTCTCACTGCCTCATCCTTTCGATCTCATCCTCTTAGAGAAATGAAAAATATCTTATTCTTGTTGATGATCTCTTACTTTCATCTCTTTCTTCTCTCTTTCTCTTTCTCTCTCTCACTCTCTTTCCGGGCAACGAGATTTACTCTTTCATTCTCCATCAATGAAAATGTTCTAGACGAAGACTAGAGAATGAAACCCCACCAAAAAGTGAATAGAACAATATAAATAAATACACACATACACACACAGAGTCACCAGAAAGCAATATCTAAACCCTCATACAGTCATCATGATGTGACGTTGTCTTTTGTGTCCATCGATTGTTTTGTCACATAATTTAATATAAAAACTCTTGGCCAACAGATTTAGATATGTTTGTCGTTTTTCTACACAATATCATTCATCAATCTGATTCACATGACCCCAAAAGTATTTTGATTCTCTCTCCCTTCCAGACACGCAGCACACATTTAGATATATCTATATATGTGTATGTGAACAGACACCCGCAGACAGGCCTGATAGTCAATGGGATGAAAATCCTCATCACTATATTTTCAAAAGAGAGAGAGAGAGAGAGAGAGAGAGAGAGAGAGAGAGAGAGAGAGAGAGAGAGAGAGAGAGAGAGAG
>QZCP01000054.1:28507-129026 GCA_003956705.1 Brevipalpus yothersi
AAGAGAGAGAGAGAGAGAGAGAGAGAGAGAGAGAGAGAGAGAGAGAGAGAGAGAGAGAGAGAGAGATAATCAAATGGAAAGACAGCATCCACAGATTTGGTGATATGAGAGAAAAACAGTGAAATACACAAACTATAACTGCCAGAAGCATTTCAAACTGTTAGGGTTTGTATATGTACATGTGTATGTGATATGCCTTGAGATTTTCAAATATCATGCTCATGATGTGCCCAACATCAGATATTATTTTATAGCAATGATCATGAGGTACTTGTCGAAGAGGAAGTTGGCGTAATATAATGATCGAAATAAAAGAAAGAGAGAGAGAGAGACAGACAGACAGACAGACAGAGAGAAGAGCTGGATGTCCTAAGTGAAAGTGATCTTTTTATTCTTCCTCTCTATCTGAGTGTTCATATAAGTCACGAAATATTCGCAATATTCGTGATAAGGCTGAAAAGACAGGAATTCGAAGGTGTACCATGGTGATATTTCAATCCAGTGGAAGTGATGATGCAATACAAGATCAGCCTAAGGAAAAGAATGAAAATCTTTAGAGGAAGTTTCTCTCTCTCTCTCCTTATCAGTGGGTGCAAAAGATAAAATACAATAGTTCATGAACATTGAGCAATGGATGGAAAAAAATTTTCTCACAGTATGCTAACTGAAGCTGAAATCATGATAATTCACTCATAAATCTGAATCCAAGTGTAGCCCACCAGCATGTATGGATTTTTCGTGAATACTGAAAACTTTTTTGTTCTCAACTGCATACACACATAGCAAAATGATAATATAAAATCGCTGACTTTTCACGTTCTTCAACTTTCACTTTCTCTCGCCTAATTTGAATACATGTGTAAGTACATGTGTATATAAATGTGTGTGTATTCCTACTTTAGTGTGTATGTGTGTCACTTCTGTTGGTTATCCACAAATTTATGACTATTTGGAAGATTCTCTTTCCAATTTGGCCCATTTTTTTCGGCTTTCCATGCTCTTTCGTTCGCTCTCTCTCTCTCTCTCTCTCTCTCTCTCTCTCTCTCTCTCTCTCTCTCTCTCTCTCTCTCTAGTCTTTTGTGTATACGTATGTGTATTTGGGTGATTGTAAAAAGGGGGAGATGGGTTTGTATATGCTAATAAAACAGAAAAAAATAGCCCTAATATTATTCTGAACCTGTATTTTATCATCTTATTTAGTATTAATTCTCATTCCTGTTGAGTATTGTGAGATCATTTTGAATGAAAAAGGGTAAAACAAACGTGGTGAACATTATCTCTTGATGTTTATCATGTAAAGCCTTTTCTTTTCTCTGTCTTATTTATTCCTCATCTTCTTCTCTTTTACTCTCGTAATGTTGAATAAGCAAATTGCTAACTTTATTCACATCATGACAAGGGCAAAGAGGAACAAAAATCATTCAGATAATTCAGATAGAATATTTAAATGCTTCACTTTCACAAAAGGAAATGAGAGCATACACACAAGTCACTTTTACTTTCAAATACACCTACTCAAGTCTCATTGAGTAGACCTTTTATACCGTTACGAGAACTTCTTCTCTTCAAGAACAATAACTTCATCTTTAGGCTTTTTTCAATTTTTTGGAGAGAAAGAGAAGGAATGAAAGAATAGGGAATTGCTCCAGAGGAGACACATTTTGAAGAGGAACTATTCTCTCTTTCTAGGCATTCAGAGAGAGAGAGAGAGAGAGAGAGAGAGAGAGAGAGAGAGAACTATTTTGAGAAGGGTTTCATCCCCTTTTCTTATCTCTTGATGGATAGGGTTTTCTATTTCAATTTTCAGAATATCATTGAATTTCTGCCCTTTTCATAGTTTCCATTATCAAGCTAATACACGAAAAGTACTTCCTACGGAAAAAACGCCAACCGAAACTGGCAGGTATAGCGTGACAATCACTCTCTCTCTCTCTCTCTCTCTCTCTCTCTCTCTCTCTCTCTCTCTCTTTCTTTCCTTCTGTCTCTCTTTCTCTTTCTGATTTGAGGATTTTGATCCATAATTCGGAGCTCAAAACTGTCTCCAAAAGTGGATGGGCCCTTCGTTTGCTGTCATCATTGAAGCCTGAGGCTAAATTTTTCCGAGAATTCATCCAGTTACATAAGTTCCAGATTTTGTAATAGTATTTCTTGAATAGGAGAAAATTTCCCTCCAAAAATGATGAAATTATTATATTTAGTCTTTGACCTATTTCAACATCAACTATGCAACATGTTGCCCCTCTCTCTTTCCAAAAGTGGCAACATAAGTGAGGTGGAGGTGTTGAATAGCGTTACGATTGAGAAATAGAAAGGGAAAATCAAAATAAATGTAATTGTTAACCTGTTAACATAATCGATAATCATGAATATTTCATGCATGATTAACTGCCTTTGGTAAAGTGGAATGGTAAGAAGCTGGAATCTTCTACATATATCTCTTTCTTTCTTTCTTTCTCTCTTTTATCGTACTTTTGAATTGAAATTGCTTCACGTGGTGTTTGTATAAGGTGCAAAGTTTGGAAGAATCTTTCATGTACAATAGCTACTACACCTCTAACTTTTTAGATGATTCCAGGGGAGGTTTACCTTCAATACGGAAAGGTTACTAAAGCATTCATCTGGGAAATTAGAGAAGAAAAATTTTGGTTTACCAATGATTATCAGAAAAAAATCGACAGTTTCAGCAGAAAATCTTGTTTCAAATTCAATGAACACATTACAACCTAGTATACAATCTTGTAAGATTCAAGAAAATAGAGAGAGAGAGAGAGAGAGAGAGAGAGAGAGAGAGAGAGAAAGCTTGGTTACGTATTGAGGAACCATTTAATAAACAAGAGAACTTTTTTTCAGCCTCAATCAACCCATAAAGCCACTTATTCGTAAATTCTTATCATGAGGAATACCAGATTGCTCAGATTCCATGAACCAGAGCGAGCTCATCTGATAGTGTACTTTGGAAAAGTTTTTTTTTGCCCAGCATCTAGTACATAGTGAATGTAACTGGTACCAACTTATACAGTAAGCAGTAGCAACCACTTGCAGGAACGAGATGGGAATATCGACCGATAGAATGTTGAAAAGACATTATTATAAGGGCTTTTGAGGAAATTAGTCTTCATATCCGCTGGCTACTTTTTTTTCTTCTCTCCTAAGGGATGTTCTGCTCAGATATCATATGGAGAGAGACTAAATGAGTTTTATATTCACTATGATTTGATAGTCTATTTTTTTCAACCTTTTTATCAATTTTTTACTCTCGCTTACTTCATGCATGCCTAGAGAAACTTATTATTCCATGGGGTTGAGAGCTAAGGAAAAAATTTTTCATTAATAGGCTACATTGGATGGCGAAAAAATCTGGAAAAACAGAAAGTTCATGAATAAATGGAAAGGTCATTTTCGAATTTTAACGATAGATGAATGGGAAAAGAGATAGATCAAATACATATGTGCACATTCTGCTCCAATGTAACTGTTTATATATCATTTTGAATAAATTTCTCTCTCTCTCTCTCTCTCTCTCTCTCTCTCTCTCTCTCTCTATCAGTTCATGATTAGCATAAGTTATCATTGGAAAAAGATGATGGATCATCTGCGTAAAATATTAGGGTTTCTTTTTATAACCTTTTTTCTAATCGGGTCTCTATGGTATTAAAGGTTTTTGGTTGATTTATTGAATGAATTTTGGAGCGAATAAGATTGACTCTCTACTTTAACGATGAAGATGCTCACAATACCTCAGCGAGAATGATCTTTATTGCTTTTATTCAGCACTGAACTCTACAAACAAAGTTGCCGAATACATCTTGTCAACTGTTAATATCAAAACTAGGAATTTCTGCCATTTTTTATCATGAATTTGATCAAAATTCTTGTTAACAGTAATTTTTATCCAAAATTTTCCCCATTCAATTGAATTATTATCGTTTTTCACACAAACAACTTGGGTTGGAAAGTTTCCAATCAAAACACTCAAGATGTGTGATATTGATCTCATTAACTATGAAAAGCTTATTAAGATGTCATGTTATATCATCAAATCGGATCTTATGAGGGATAAAATTATATCTAGAGAGAGAAAGATGAAACCTTCTGAAAAAAGTAGAGAACAAAAATGATGGGAAAATCTTGTAGCTTGTGACTTGAGACTAGAGAGTTGGATTTGTTTCACCGAAAAGACCCTCAAAAGTCTACTGTCTGAGTCACTTTTCGATGACTTATCATGAAAAAAGTAGAGAGAAAAATAAGGTGCCACATTGGTGCAATTAAATGGTTCTCTCCATCTTCACTAATTTCATCTTGAAAACGTTTGATGGGCAAACCCTCTCTCTCTTCTGCTCATGATGAGAAAGTAAGTCGAAAAGAAAATAAATGTTGCCTCATCATTTCCCACCATAGTAAAGCCCCTGGCCGTGAAGACATTTGATAAACTCAACATTCCTGGAATAGTTAATTTTTTATCTTGTCACACTGAACGGTTGATTATTTTTCATTTCTAATTTGTTGAAATTCATTGTACCCTATAGTAGTAATACTGGTAGTAATAGTAGTTGTAGTAAGAGAAGAGAGACACACAAAATTTGTATTCATGATGTAGGTGAAGTTAGCTTCATTGAAACTGATGAGACTTTATGAGTTGAGACAAGTGAGAAAAGGGTGAATGAAATAAAGAGAGAGAGAGAGAGAGAGAGAGAGAGAGAGAGAGAGAGAGCATCTTTCATTGAGACAAAATGAGATGGAAAAAGAGTTGCGTAAAAAAGAATAGACAGATGAAGAGGAATATCCATTTTGGGTCCTACTATTCCGAATGTCCGACGTCATCAGAGCATCGCTCGAGTGATCAAGCGTGATTCACTATCCAAGTTTGGAATAGTTTTTGGCTCATATGCTATATATATATATATATGTGTGTGTGTATGTGTATAGATTTGAAGAGTCAAGTCGATACACGCAAACACATCTCACAGTGGGACATACACTGTTCCAGCATCACTAGTTGGAAATCTATCAGCATTCATAGGTCTCTCTTTCTCTTTCCAACTTCCCGCGGATATACACTTGATTTTGGTTTGTGTCTTGGTATTATCATTCATACAGGCACTTACACACATGTAGCTGCATTCCATATGATGGATATTTTGATGGAAAAATTACGTATACGACAACATCCAATAAGGCAAACTTCATTGATACATTCACGGATTGCCAATGATTTGTGGAACTATTTTTGGCCACCAAGAATAAGATGAAGCGAGAGAGATAAGAATAGTAATAGTGTAACCTGTGTTATTCTAGATATGACTTTGTAAGCAGAACGATGGATGGATGGATAGATAGATGATGATGGAGAGAGAAGAGAAGGATGAAGAACAAACAGGTAAGAAGAGGAAGATGTCCACTGGCTTAGTTGAAAGGATTATGGGAATAGAAAAGAGAAGAGAAATAAGAGGAGAGAAGTGATGGGCCATGATAACTGGAAGTAAAGGATGGTAAAAGGTGATGTAAGAAATGGATAAAAATGATACCTATCAACAATGATGATTGCGAAGACGAAAAGGGCATTGTTAGTGTGTGGGAATACGGATTATTGGGAATAGTATTCTCTCTATGATATATCCTATAGTATTGTTGTCTTTTTTTTCTCTCTCTTTTTTCATTCTTGAGGAAAAGTATTTGATTATGTGATCTTTTCCATCTCACTTCTCCACTCTTTTTCCCATTCCCTCTTCCCCTATCTCTATGATTTTCTATACCTGTACAAGACACAAGAATGAAGGAGAAGAAATAGAAAGAGAATAGGAAGAAGAAAAATCGATGTCCATAAATAAGTTAAAAAATAAGACATCAGTGACATGGAATTGGAGAAGGAAGTAAATGGAGAAGAGAATAGACATGTAATTTTTGTGACCTATGGACTAGTGATGGAGAGTATAGAAGAGTATAAGAGTAGAAGACTATTGAATTAAGTATTGAATAAAAACTCATGAAGAAGGTAGAAGAAATGTGGATGTGTGAGAGAGAGAAGAGAAGAGCATAATAAAGTAGATTTTAAGGATCCTTCATCTTATGTATCTGGTTGATCATCAATGTTTCACGATGAATACAGCCTGTTTGATTCATGTCAAAATCGTAATGGTAAAAGAGAGAGAGAGAGAGAGAGAGAGAGAGAGAAAAAAAAAGATTGCCTGGAGAAAGGCATTGAATTACGAGCATTCTTTCTCTCTTCATCTTCCATCTTCACTGGACCAAAGGTAATTTTCTCAAGATGTATATGTATGCTTTCACTTTACTGACTTTATTCCACAGGCTAGGGTTTTTCTGATACTGATAGGGAGGTAGAGAAGAAAAAGAATGACACAATATAGCTGTAAAAAGAGAAAAGTTTTCTATGACATTTGCTGAAAGTTATGTCAAAAAGAGGAACAAAATAATCTGAATGAACTTGTCAAAAAATGAATGAATAAGGTTTTCAGAAAATTTCTCCTTTTTTTGCCTATTTTTCTTTGCTTCATCTTATATTCTTATTCTTTATCCGAATGGACACACAAGGATGAACACGAAAAAGAGTGTTCTTCTAAGGAATACATAATAATAATCATAATCATAATCATAATAGTAATAATGTACACATCTTATTTACTATATTCATTGACTCACTCATTATATGCTATACAGTTTGTATATTTGGTTTTTACTTTTTTATTTTTCCATTATTTTCGCTGAATAAATCTTTATCTATATGTTTGTATATGTATACACTGTATTTTGTCACTTTAACACTTTCAAATGTTTCCTCTTGTTTTTGATCATTCTTAACCTTTCCTCTTCCTTTCGGGTGAAACTTTCTCCTCTCTTCTCACACTTTTCTCTTCATCATCTTTTTCTATTCACCATGAAAAACAACTGCCCACCACTATCATCACCGCAATGAAACATGAAACAAAAAGGAACAAGTGAGAAAAGGAATACAAGAAGAAGAAGAAAAAAATTCTCCTCTTCACTATATATTCACACATACAAGTATCAAGAATGATGATGAAGGCGCCAAAATTTTGCCAACCAATTCGTCTTATATACTAGGCTGACATTCAGAAATAGAAAGAGAGAGAGAGAGAGAGAGAGAGAGAGAGAGAGAGAGAGAGAGAGAGAGAGAGAGAGAGAGAGAGAGAGAGAAAGTGCCACAAGAGAAAAACACATTCACTTGAGTGGTCTATTGGTATTCAATGAACAAAATGAATGGTCTTGTAACAAGCTCGTGAAATTACGATTGAGGTCAGGACATGAATGCCAATGGAGACAATAGAGAGTAGACTCTTTATAGCTATTCATTGGGAACCATTCCAATGAGATGGATGCAGAGAGATAGATAGATTCAGAGAGAGAGAGAGAGAGAGAGAGAGAGAGAGAGAGAGAGAGAGAGAAAGAGAAAGTGAGGAATATGTACTAGTATGTAGTATTTTTCTGAGGATGGAATTGAATACTTTTCGCCATCTCTCAACCATCTTTGCCTTCTCTCTATTTCTCTCAACTAGATTGATAAATATACATACATATATTTCTATTTCGCAATGGATAGCATGATGTGGGGAGGGGAAGAGAGAAAAACTGTCTTGTGAAATATATTAACATGAGTGTTGGTGTATGATAGGACAGTCATCATCATCAGTTTCATTACCATCTTCCGACTCTTTTATCTTCACCCTTTATGCTTTATTTTGAATTTGTCAACCATTTTATTCCTCTTCATTTGTTTGATAATGTGATTAAATTGATGATGTACAAGCTATCATGACAAGTGGAATTGGTACATTTTCACATGAATATATATACATATAAAAATATTCTCATACATCTATTTCTCTATCAGTAAGAGTAAAGAGTAGAAAAAGAGAGAGAGAGATTCTCTGCATTTTATGGAACACTAATTTGATCATGATACTGATGGCCGCAAGGCATCAAGGGAAGAGTGTGTGTCTAATGATCAAAGTGAGAGAACATGTATGTGTGAGAAAGAAAATTGTATTTAAAATTGTGATAAAAATAAAATTTTTCACATGCCCTGACGAAATATAATTCGACTATATATTTTCATTGCAGCCTTGCACGGTTTAAATTTTGTCCAGTCAATGACTTTGCTCACTAATAGGAAAGAGAATTTAATACTAGATTGTACCAAATTTGACCCAAACTTGTCAGATTCTTTTCTTTTTTCAAGGCATTAAGTTCATTTATTACTGGGAAAAATTGACACTCAACACGAAAATGCCATCAGCAAAGTGAGAGAGAGAGAGAGAGAGAGACAATATAAAATCCAGTCCTAAAAAGTAACATTCGAAATGGAATGAACTTTTCAAATATTTTTAGCAAATATCATGGGTCTTATCATTGTGGGAAGTTTAATTGTCATTTCTGATAGAATAGTATTCCGAAGGAGATTTACCTTCACCCATTGATCGTTTCGTTCTTAACCTTCTAGGGCAATGCAATGTTCCACGCAAAAAATCCACCGGAAACCCCCACATAAACACTTTTGACAGTTTTGAGTATTTAGTTCTATCGTAAAAATATCAGAATACCCTCGTATAATCTATTCAATATAAACTCATCATGCGAAAATTACATATACTAGTTGCATAGCACGCCATATTTTTGCTATATTCGCAAATCATTTGGCTCTGAAAATTACACACATTTTTATCCTGAGTAGAATCAAATAAAATTCTTCCATATTGGTCACTTGCTACGCAAAATACACAATATGGACGATCAAGTGAAGAGTTTATCGAATATTTGCTCCTAGAAAAATAAAAGCTCTTTCTCTCTCTTTCTTTCTTTCTCTCTCTCTTTTTCTTTCTTTCTTTCTCTCTTCAGATGACCAAATAAGTGGAACACATACTTTGCTCATCCAGTCTGATTGCTGTATGGTTAAAATCATACACTCAAAGTAACTTATGTGATATTTGAACAGTGACGAGTACATGCATAATCATATTATTATTTGGCATAAAATCTATTATTAGGTTTTGTGGTCAACAAAAATTCCTTGTCTGTGTAGAGTGTGTAGATGTGGTATATCTATATATATATATTTGTTACCTGATCACAGACCATTCTCGTAGTAGGGCACTATTTGTGAATGCGTATGTAAACTCATGGAAAAATCATGGACAAATATGAATGATCACAGGAAAAATATGTGATATAAGACAGGAAAATCTATCAAGAAGTGATTGATCAGACTTCCTAGTGTGTAGGGTGCTATGTATATATACACTCAAGTGGATGGACATTCGAGAATAGTTGAACACAAGAGTATATTCTACACACATGTATGAGCAAGTAAATTTAATGACTTTATTCAATTATTTTGAGCCCACTCGAATTCCCTTTCCTTCCTCAATATTGGATTGCGTTTTTTTTTCGCTCTCTTTTACTATTCATTATGAACACAATATTCTTCCTCTTCCCTCTTTCCTTTTCATAATATCTTTATCAAAATCTATTTTGCTCTGTGTTTATGTATAGTGGAAAAAGGGCAAACATCTCCTTCAAGAGGTCAGGAAACAGTCAAAAGTGTTCATGTTAAAAAGGTTACAAGACATTGGCGTGTCATCGAACACGAGTAAGGCATTTAATCTATCTATCTATTTGAGATGGAGAGAGAATATTCTGGAGAAAAGATGTGGGAATGTTTTTTCTAATGTTCCAACTGAATGAGGAATATCAGGTCGAGTGGAAAGGTAAATGTCCAAAGGTATATCTGGGGGGCAGAAGAAGCGAAAGTTTTCCTTTCATTATGAGTACAAATTTTCGTTCATTCACTTGCTCTTTCTCTCTCCCTTGCTATGTCTATCCTGGATTATTCATCCATATATTTGATGAACCAGGATTTAATCAATTTGCTCAGTATACATGTATGTGGGAAAGAAAAATTTGCATAAAAGATTATTTGGAAAAATATTCATTAACCATTGACAGTCACTGGTGGGGAGTATCTATTCAAGTTGAAAAATTTGATATTACTAACAAGTCAATAGTTTTCAGGCTAATATTCTCGTTGATATTCTCTTGAATTGCTTCTCTCTTTCTCTTTCTTTCTTCATTGCCCATGAATTTCAAAATATTGATCTCCAATGAATTCTCTCAATAAATGATGCATACTTCTCAATCGCAAAACTTTTCTTTCACCATATACACTGACTTTCATTCAATTCTCCAGAAAGAAAAGATATGATATATAATTAAGAAACTAATATACTACAATTATTTTGTTCAAAGTTAATCGTATCTTGGGATGAAATGAATTGAATACTATCAACAATGCAATGCCAAAGTTGAGTGATTGTCGTTGGGAGTTTAAGGTCTATCTAATTATTTGAAGTTAGCTAATAAAAGATGGAAGAAGGGCAAAAAAGCAAGAATTTCAGATAAAACACAATCCTATCTTCGAGCGCATCCAATTTTACTCTCTTTTTGGAGATCATTTCCCATGAAGAATCATTCACACACACACACAAATGATGTCCACTATAGAAAATGGAGGTGATTTTTTCTGTTTATTCTGATGAAAATCATGCAATCGTGAGAATGAATAATGCAACATAAGATGCTCGCTAGTCTTCTTATTTATGCCGAAAGCTTTTTTCCGCCTCCACTTTCTATTTCCAAATTAAAGGTTAGAAAGGCTCTCTACTATGTCCCATAACCGAACAATTTCCACTCTCTCTCTCTCTCTCTCTCTCTCTCTCTCTCTCTCTCTCTCTCTCTCTCTTGTGAACGCCATACTATTTGAATGGATACTTGAGCTGCTAATATTTACTGAGCTTCAACCAAGAATTTCCCAAGCCTATGTACATGTATATGCATGCACATTCAGAGAAGCCATTCTATATGTACACAACAAATGAAATCGGCGGTAAAAAGTAGACTTGTGAGATTAGCCTGCCTTCCAATTATATTAGACATGGAAGATTCCATTTTCCGGGAATCATTCTGTCTTTTTCACTCTCACTCTTTCACTTATACTGCCTATTAAATGCAAGACAGTATGGTAAAACACATGAGCTCATGTATACGTGTGTTTAGATTGAGCTCAATGAAAGTTCAAAAGGAGGTGATAGATAGAATCGTTTTCTAAGGAAATCATCAAATGCATGGAATACCTGGATAATAAGCAATATAAAATGAATTTCAGCATTCATCTGTAGAATTGAGGTGAGAGCTTTCATTCCATTGAAAGAGCATCAGAGGATCTCCATATAGATCACAAAAATTCAAGAAGTACACCACGTTGACATATCGCAAAACAAAAAGAGAGAAAAACTAATTCAAAGATAGAGTATTTATGGTGGGTGTATTGGCATTCATATCTACATAAGGAACAGCTTATCCAGTGCAGGATTCCTATCATTCCAGTAAAGATTGAATGTTAACAATATACATACATTGTGTGTTCATATGTGTGCACAAACAGTCTGTTACTGCCTGTATGGTTGGGAATAGGAATGGAGTGATCCCTGGTAGATACAGGAACCCCTTGATTGACTGGATATTTGAGATTCCTTCTCATTTCCTAGTGAATTAGCCTCTGAGTGAATTGAGAGGTGCCTAGTGAAGATACTTTTGATTGAGTTTTTCGAAGTTATAAGGTTACTCAGGATTGTCATTTTTTTCCTTCCTCGTAAAGTGTACTATGAAGATAGATAATAAAAATAGGTAAAGATGAGAGGTGGAAGATAAATCTACGAATAAATGCTAGCCAGAATACAGTGACTGTATCGAGGATTTGAGAGAGATAGAGAAAAAATGCAAGATTCCATCAATGTGGGAGTATTCCTCTCGATACCTGGCAATCAAACATACAAACATACACAGAGTTTGTTTGAGTAGTGAATCTCGGGAGAGGAAAGTGGAGAGGTACAGAAAATTCCTAGAGCGAGAGAGAGATACATCATATATGGATCGAAGATAAAAGACCAGAATCCAAATTCTCTCTAGAATGAAACAAAGAAAAAAAATGCATCCAACAAGTTTATTTGATGCTCAATAATACACTTTTCTGGAGACGAACAAGGAGTATTGTAAAAGTTTTTACTCTTTTTCTCTCACTTCCACCACTCTCAATCATAATCCTTCGGTCATATCTCAAATTCTTTCCAATATTCTATCCATCATGCAGATATCTTTTACCACCTACATTTTTATTCTGAGTAGAAGTGGAAGTGAGAGAGGAAAAAACTTGTGAGCATCACTTGTCAAAGTGTTCAAATAATGTTATAACAATAGTTGAAAAAATATTCCTCTTCTCCATCAGAAAGGAATCTAGAGAGAGAGAGAGAGAGAGAGAGAGAGAGAGAGAGAGAGAGAGAGAGAGAGAGCGTTCACTTTCGAAACACGCATCAAAATTATACCATCACCTTTCATTCATTCAATTCCTAACTCTCTCTCTCTCTCTTTCTCTTTCTCTCTCTCTCTCTCCCCACTATAACTCACAAGTAAAACGAATTAGATCGTGGTCTATAGAGCATTAATTAATAAACTTTCAGCCACTAATTTAGTGTGTATTCAAAAGGTGAACATACACACACACATGGATAGAATTGAATCACTTTTGCATAAAGAATACATAATACAATGAACGAGCTATACAACCTGATGATAATAGTGTGTATGGTATGTATATTTGAAGCCCCTCTTTTATCTTTTTTCATGCCATCATGCATATTACTTTTGAGTGCTTATCCCTGAAAAGTCCCTCAAAATACTGTTTCTCTTTCTCTCTCTCTTTCTTTCTACCAGAATGTGGAGATAGATAGAGATAGAGAAGCTCAATACAAAACCATTATTTCATTCTTTTTACACCCCAACTCAATCTCCTCCCACTAACCTGTCGACATCACAATCATCTAGTGGTAAATGGGAAAGAGAAAGAGGATGATTGTGTGTATGAAGATGGAAAAAAGAATCTAGAGAAAAGATGAGGAATACTTTCACTATTCATTCACATGTTTGATCCTTTGAGTAACTATAAAGGCGTACTGACATCATGATAACATTATTCCTCACACTTTGATGGTATGTATATGTATATATTCTCCTACTATCTTACATGTTTGATTCTTTTACGCTCCATCAAATCATTTGGTAACTATTTAACCTTTTGAATCCTCAATTTATTTGCTTCACTAGATTGAAGCATGAAGACAAAAGCCCTCGCTTCAAGCTTCAAGCTTCTTCTTCTCCAGTCAAACTATTACTACTATTCTTTCAGCAGTTGCCGTTCATTCCTTGATTTGATCTGTCTGCTTAACTTTCCGGCAACATTAAGCATTCTTTCTCTCTTTCTCTTTCTCTTGCACTAGCTTTGACTCACAATTTTGTATTCACTAGCTTGATGGAGAAAGACAAACATGATGATGATAATTTGTTTTACTCATCCCATCGATTGTGGACGCAAGATAACAACAAGAGAGATAGAAAGAGAAAGAAATAGACATTCTAATTTTAGAATCAAATGTGAATCAGCATTCAAAAAGGATACTCAGAATAAGTATCGACCTATGGTCTTAAAGAAATTCCATGCTTATTGTGGCATGAAAATTTTTGGCCAACCAAAAGAGAATCTCAAGTGTATTGCAAACAAGCAGATTGAATTCAGTTGACCCATGGACATGAATAATTGTTGAGTGGATGTTTTATGCTTTCTCTCTCTCTTCAAATATATTTATGTATATCCACTTGAGTGGAATAGAAAAAGGGAAAAAGACAATCTAATCAAATCAGCAGTAAGAAAACTTTTGCTGCGTTTCAAGTATTCTTGTGTTTGTTTGTGTGTGCTATTCTAGAGGGCAATTTTTTTAACTCGCAAATATTCTAGGGCAACAATAAGATTGGACAGAGACGAGTACAGATGAAAAAAGGACTTCCTATGTACTATGTAGAGAGTGAGAGAAAGAGAGAGAAATAAAGCAGGAAGGAATCCATAGGTCAGCCAATAATAGCAGTTGTGGTGGATAGTTATTGTCAACATATCTCCATGGAATCTAAATTTTTATTGAATCTAAAAAGTTGCAACACTATATATATTAAAGCAATGAGTAGCAAACAGAGTTTCACCAGATTATGTCATACCCACTACTAATCCTGCAGAAAGTTTGACTAGAAAAAGAATAAGAATTCATGTGAAATTGAGGAGAATAATGATTGACCACATATTTTTCTGATCTCAATGCTAGCCTTTTCATGGAGCATAATCACATAATCTTTTACACCAAAACAAGCCCACTTGATCTCCACTCATGGAATCAAGAGAGAGAGAGAGAGAGAGAGAAAGAAAGAAAAGTAGGATCATCATGCTGTGAATGAGTATAGAATGCACAAGGCAATGAGTCTGGTTGCATAAAAGCGCCCAAAAATTGCATCCGCTATCAAGTCAATTTCCTATTTTTATTTCTTCTCTCCAGCATCAAGAAGAGGATAGTAGAGGATAACCAGTCATGATCGGCTTTTTGGAGAGCTTGATTCTCATCTCATCTCTTTTCTTCTCTGTCATCAAAGGATGAGAAGATGGGCTATCATCCCTTTCTCTCTCTCTTTGTGACGAGAGCTAATCATTCGGGAATGGTGGATGATGCAAATGACCCATTTAAGGCGGGAAAATAAGAGAGAGAGAGAGAGAGAGAGAGAGAGAGAGAGAGAAAGTCTGTATGTATGTGAGTGAGATATACTTGAAAATGTTGGATGACTTTCCGACGGAAGGGCTTGAAAAGAGCAATAATAAGTAGAGGGAGAGAGTATTGAAGGAGGAGAAGAAAAAGAAGATGAAAGAATTGATGGCAACAAGATAGACATTGAGAGAGAGAGAAAGAGCAAAAATCTCATCATTTGCCCAATCCAATCTTTCAGTTATTTGTGTTTGTATGAGCAAGAGTCATAGAGACAGAGACAGTTTGAATCGTATATCTTCCTCTCCTCTTTTCTCTGTTTCCCTTGCTCTTTTATTTGATTGTGAATGACATTTTATTCGTGAATCACTAGATGTTAGTGATCAATATGCAGATTTCAAACGGAAATGCTGATCATGGCACCAAAAACATTTATGATTCGTCGAAGAACTTTGACCTTTTCCTTTAAATATTCAAATCAATCGATTGATGGCTTCTGGGAATGAAGATTCTATCAGCTGATATCATCAAATAAATAGCTGAACACTTTTGATTTTATCTCTCCATTTCTTTTGTTCTTCAATTCTTTTCACTCTCCCTCTAGAGTGGGAATTCTCTTGCTTTTTCGAGGCAATTCAGTAGAACGTGATCCTCATTTCATCTCACTCTACTACGATTACATTCCAAATTGTGGCTCATTTATCACCAAGATAACAGGCCTACACATGAGTACATAATTCAGTAGCAGTGAAAACATTAATTGCTGATTAGTTAGCATTTGTTGGATGCAATTGAATCGGAGGCAATCTGTTCTGAATTCCACTTTATATTGTTAAGAAGAAATTTTGTATTCAAAACTTTTCAAGTCACGTTATGAATGGGGAAAATCATTTTCTCAAATGGATTCCTAACATTCTTTTTTGAAATTTGGTTACTTTCCATTTGATCACACATATCAATGCTAGTCTTGCAAGTCTGATGGTAATCTTGTACTATCGTTACTCTTCACACTTGTCCTTGTTTCATGGTGATCAAGTTGAGCTTCATCAGCTCTCATCACATTAATTCAGCTCACGGTCTCTTGATACTTTCTATTATCTTCTGAGGAAGAATTTACACTCACTTCCGGTGAAGATTCTTTGTCCAGTTGATGAACGAATCAAATGTGTTAATTGATGTATCCCTCTTTTTTCTCCATCATCTTCACTTTCTTTTCCTCCTCCTCTTCGTTTCATCTTTTTACTTCAATGAGAGTATCTTGTTCCACTTTTTCTTCCTCTAAAGCCTGATTGAATAAACTTTCCTCAACATCAACACACACTTTATCTCTCTCTTCCCTCATCCCAAACGACCACAAGATAAGTTTGTCCTCATCCATAGTCAAAGTGACCACCACCCACACACACATCAATATACTTATACATAAAGACAAGTAAGAAGATTTAGATTTAATCAGAATTCAGTGGAGCAAGTATAAGATGGAACAAAAGTCTGTACTAGTGAAACAATCATCAATGTAAGCATGACTAACAAGACTTTTTTTCTCCTCTCTCTCTCTCTTTACATGAGATACTTTTCATGAGAAAATGTTCATTAGCATTTGTGGATATCTTATGAAATCTATTTTCACACTCAACCATGAATAGGATTCATGTTACCAGTTGTTATCATCTCTCTCTTTTTCTAGCATGGCCTAGTTTATTGTTACGCAAGCATTTTGGACTTACACACATACAGTAGTTAGGACACTCTTTTCAATTGTGTGTCATACTATTATTCCTTCAATCTCTAAGAATTCTGATACTTACAAGAACTCTATCTCTCTCTCTCCCTCTCATTCTTTTTACTCCTTCTTCCTCTTTTTATATATCGGCATTTTTCACCAAGTCAGCATGACATATGCTTTCTTTTCATGTATAGCCATTTTTGATAGCCTCAGACAATCGTAAAAAATAACATTCCTCTTCAGGACTACTGATTTTCCACAAAAAAATGTTACAACACATACATACACACTGATACTAGACAAGACAAAAATTGAACTACTATACACCATCATTGAAGATGTATGGGGTTGGGAAAACATTTTGGAATATCCTCTTAAATGATCCAAAGTCTTCAGATAAAAAGATGAATAAATTCCCGATAAAAATCAGCATACAATATGCATATATACACATACACACAGTGATGTGTACCCAAAAAAGAAGAAAGAGAAGACAAAGTTTAGAAGAATAATGATTGTAAAGTTAGACAGACAGATGAGCATGCAAATTTTTTTCTACAAAATGATAATAAAAAATTTCATCATCATTACCCTATTTGTTGTCAATTTTAGTCAAAGAATATTGCTCAACAACAATTATCACGAGCAGAATAAGTTAAACTATACTTTCCATGGAACTATTTTGCCTCTCTACATCCATCTATCTGCTTTATGAGCATTAATACAGAATCGATTTATTACTCATATGACTTGAGTTATTGTCTTCTTCATTCTCAATCAAATTTCGACCGTAACTTGATCCATTAGCTTATGACTGGTGAACAGGAAGAGAGAAAACAAAAAAACTTCATCCAATCTCATTCACTCATGATAAACTATAGCAGTGATAATAAGAAGAGAAAAAAATTAACATTCATCATTCAATCAGATAGAGACTTCCTCCTATTCTCATATTCAGTCAATACAGCTGAATGCTGAGATTTCAACGAGAATACTATCCAGAGGGCAATCGAGACAGAGAATATTTGTCAACCAAAGAAAGAGAGAAAGAGAAATCGAATGAATAAGAAAGTTGATGGAAATCAAGATTTTATCATCAAGAATGAGTGGACATTAAGAGTGGGAAATGGAATGGTGGACTCATGGAAAAAAAGGAGATCAAAGTGAGTAGGTGTTGGATAGAAGATGGAAAAAAGCTCATCTAATCGATTGACCAATTCAAGACAGTTCTCTCTCTCTCTCTTCACACACAGCTTCCGACTGGCCCAAGAGGAAGACAGTGTAAATGTTTGACCATTGAGAAACATATCGGAACGATGAACGATAATATCGAGTCGAAATTCTATTGGCTATCATGAAGCTTCTCTCTCTTTCTCTCTGTCTCTCTTCCTCCCCCTTCCGTTCGATAGGGACCTCCGGAACAATAGTTTCTTCCGATTTTTATGGGAGTAAGAAGGAGAAAGAAAAATTCCTTGTCCAGATGATTTGGAAATGAAGAGACAATCGAGTATCACTTGTAATCATTAATCAATGTATTCACTTTCTCGCCTCTATTCTTGTATATCTCAATCACTTTTGATCTCTCTCTCTCTTTCTCTTTCTCGTCCACTATTTCTTCGCTTGTCCCAGAGTGTATCGTCCTGAATGTCCATTTTTTGGAACTCAAAAGATAGTTAATCATACTGCCGGTTAATATTCTCATATCCGCTTCCGGGCAGATCATCAGTTTTCTCTCTTACTCTTCTCTCTTTTCACTGATCTTATCCTTCTCATGGGCGGTTCATCTCCACTATTTTGCCATCGATATCGGACACTAATAATGCTGTATAGAGACTTTATGAAGATTCTCATTATTTATCATCTTGAAGACAAACATACACACACACACACGCACAGGTTATCGAGTGGTCAATGATCAGAATTCAATGAGAGTATCATTCGAAAAGATCAGCAAAAAAAGAAGAATCATTACGCCCACGCTATGGCCATGGAATGGAATGAAATGGGATAATGATTAACGAATAAAATGAGTGCAATAGAAGAGAGCAAAAGTTTTCGCCGGTTATCATTCTGGATCATCATTTAGTGGACCATGGAATAAGAGAGAAAAAGCTTCCAAGATATGTGTTTGGAATAAATTGTAAAGAAAAAGATATTCTTCCCAGAATATTATCTCTCACTTACCTATTTGAGGAATATCGTAAGGCCGACTACTTCGCCGTTGACGAACTTTGGCCATACTTAGAAAAGTTTTCGGATCAAGAATGGTTGATTCAGGTGATCGCTTAGCTTTCATAGATGATGATTCGATCTTGAATGGTGATGATCGAAACGATTGACCAGAATGTATTGATGGTGGAGTGTAAGAAGAAGGATAGGAAGACGATTGTGATGATGATTGTGATACAGATGATGCTGGAGGTGATAATGGTGATTGTTGTTGAATATTGGCTGTTGGAAATGATGTTGTTGGTGGTGATTGAGTTAAAAGTTCACCAGTTGCTTGAGGCGATCCCAATTGAGATGATAATATTGATTCTGAATTGAGGTCTCTATTCACAGTATTATCATTTGAACTTGAAGTTGGTAAATGTTCAGAAAAACTGTTAAATGAATAATTATTATTATACGAATCGAACACTTTCTCTTGAGATGAACTGTTCATTCGACTATTTTGAATAATATAATTAGGAATTGATTTTCTGAATACAATTTGAGATACTGATTTCACGATTTTCGGCTGATATATTGGTGAAAATTGGGATGGAAGATACGGAGGTGAAGAGGTTGCCGTTGTTATTGTCGGCGGTAATGTTGCTGATGTTGAGGCCAAATTAGGCCTCAATTTAGCCGATCTTTTATTCAAAATATGATGAGGATTCTCGGATGATGATGAAGTGATGAGTATTACCATTATTTCTAATATTAACACACTAAACATATTGATTGGAAATATTTTAACATTCACCTAAACATATCATATATACTAATATTTGAAAGTATCACGATAACTTTTTTTTCTTTCGAAACAGACAAACTTTGATATGAGCTATTGTAACATAGCTCTCTCATCCATGTATTCTATCATATCACTTCATGAGAATGAAAACAATTTCTCTTATATACTTTTTCAACGATTGTTCCAACAATATGCGATGATCGTCCGGAAGGAATATATATATATACACTTCTAATAAACAAGCTTCAAAGTGTGTGACGAACTTCTCGTACCGATTGTGGAATGATACAATCTGGAGAATGCTCTCAACTTATCTTGGAGAACATAGAACATTTCCACCATAACGGTTTAATTTCGAGGCTCCCTGAATTCGATTCCGTTCATGCGAACAGAATAACAGAATAACGTTCGTTGCTCAGATTCCTCTTAGGTGCTGGCATCTAGAGAGAAAGTGTAGGCAACCTTTTGAATTTTGAGGATGAAAATCTGAGATTCTCTTTGGAAAGTTGAGTTTATTTTTATACCACATTTGTGGCATTGAATGTGTTTGATACCTAAAATTTTTTTCCTATTGAATTTTTGCAGAAACGATTCAATTTTTTTCTCTGGAATCACTTTAAGAACAAACTGATTTGAGTTTACCGATAATTTTGGTATTTTTCATTCTTCTTATTCTTCTTATTCTTCTTATTCTTTTTATTCTTCCCATAAGATGAATTTAATTTTACTACCAATATTCATTCTTCTGCATCTACTAATCCTAATGGCCTCTGGTCGACAACGACCTTTCTATGTGATTAAACCTGCTCATAATAGGGATACTTTGATGAGTGCTATTGCCCCAGGATCAAATAATAGTGCCAATGGCTTGATTACTGATGTATATTTCGATAAAGGAGGATTTCCTCAAACAACGACATCAAATACAATCACACCAGATTCTTCTTTTCATGAATACATGAGATGGGTGGGTATCACAGCTGCTGAAGGTGAGTATATTTTTATATTCTTATGGCTGAAAACCACAGTGGTCCTTGTTGATCTTTCTTAATATAGTTGATGATTATCGTCCGAATCAATTCATAGAATTACAGAGAAAAGAGTTTACAGCTTTCATCAAATCGAAATTTGTTCCTAGCTATCGAGTTGGTGCTATGAATATCATGTTGCTTGATGCTTAGTTGTCTGAAAGAAATGTGAATTATAAATATTACAATTTCCTAGCTAACATGTGATCGATTTGCTTCTTCCAGGTTATAAGCGAGGCAAAAAGTTCATCTTACAGATATTTGTCCTTAAAATCAATGATGTATCTCCGGGTAGAACGAAGTATATCGCTAAAAATTTTGCTAATTATTTGTGGCAATATATTTTGGGAAAAACAAAGCCCCAATTCACGGTGATTATAATAATCAACAAATATGCAGATTATTTTTATATTCGAGAATTAGCATTCAATACAAGTGGAAGTAAACATCAGACTAGAGTGGGATTTGGATTTAAAAATTACCAGCCAAAATTTGCCGGAAGTGATATCCGCTCAAGTTTTAACACAACGAATATTTGGCAAGCAGGACTATCAAGTCATTTAGACCCTCGAGTTCCACATGAGATTATCGAGGAAGCTGTGGGTTATAGGAATAATGAGGGAATAAAAAAAGTCATTGCTGGAATTGTCTCACTATCAAGAACGATAAAAGAATTATTATAGTAAGGCTTATTTGTGACTATTTTTTCATTCTTTTTCTCAACAAGCTTTCTTCTGATTTGTCATAGTTACAATATTGATGGAATTGTGACAACTGATATCGATACTTTGCTTGATATATTGGAAGGAAGAGAATTCAAAGAGTTGTATCGCTTTGCTAAATTAGAAGATGACCCATTTAAAGCGGTGCCGGAGTGAAATTCGAAACCAAGATGAAAAATTGTTCGATGGTCACCTTTTTGGAGTAAAATTTGAAATATTCATCATCAAACTGAAAACATACTTATTTTTTCTTTAAGATCTCTCTACCTAACTGGCCTTAAGATTGTCGATGACTGTGAATTAATAGTTTAGAGAGCCTCATTGCTCATGGAATGATACAGTACAGAGAATTATGTATAGAGAATTGCTTAATTTTTCTTGAGAACGTAGAACACCAGCATAACTGTTAACTGTTAAGTTTGAGGCTCTCTGAATTCCATTCCAATCTTACCAATAGAATCACACAGAATAACGTTCGTTGCTCAGATCCATCTCAAGTGCTGGCATCTGAAGAGAAATCTGCTGGAGAAACTATTCCTTAGCTCTGTGAATTTTGGTATAAATTTTGATATAATTTGATGTGAATTTCTACCAATATCGTCGAATTCTGAATAAACGATTGAATTTTTTCTCAAATATTTTCAAACGGACTGATTGGAATTCGTCAGTAATTTTGGTAGTTCTCATTTTTTTATAAAATGAATCCACTAATTCTATCAATATTGAATTTCCTGTATCTATTAATTCCAATGGTTTATGGTCAACAGCGACCCTCTTATATGGTTAACCCAACTCATAAAAGGGTTACTTTGTTGGATGCCTTTCGAGCGGACTCAAATCTTAGTGCCAACAGCATGAAAACTGATGTATATATTGATAAAAGTACACATCCAAAATCAACGACAACAGATACAATAACATCAGATCCTTCTCCTCATGCTAAATTACGGCCTTTTTATATTATCAGACCAGCACATGATGAATCTTCGGTGTTTGGTGCTCTAGGGGTGGATGGAGGTGTTTCCAATGGCATAATTACTGATGTATATTTTGATAGAAGAGGACAACCTAAATCAACCACCAAAAGTACAATCATATCAGATGGAGCTGATTTTATTGATTATCTGGACAAATTGCGAATGGGGTTGGATACACGTGAGTGTTTTCAATACTCTTACATAAGTCTTGATTTTTTTCGATACCAGGAGGAGAGGATTGAGGAAAAAATCAATTTAATTTGGAACCAATTTTCCTCAGAATCATCCCTTACAGAATGAGGAATTGAACTCAAGGGACATGTATGATTGAATATTTCAAAATCTTCTCACAGATAGCTGATAGTAGTCCTCAAAATCGAATCATCGTTCTCGAAAATATTTCTGACAATTTTCATTCAATTTGAGGTTGTTCCGAGCTACTGGATCTATTGTTAAACTCTTTGATACAAGGCTGCTTAGTGCTTAGTAATCTGAAGACATATGAATATTTGACATTCCAATTTTATTCTTGATTCTTTCAGTGAAGGTTGGTGAAAGAAATTTCACCTTACAGATTTTCAACCTTGAAGTAGATGATGTTCCCAGCGATAGAAGGCATTATATTGCTAAAAATTTCACTGACAAGTTGTGGAAACATGTGTTCAGCAAATTGGAAACCACGCTCACGGTTATCATAATGGTTGAAAATTTGGGAGGCTATATGCGTGATATGAAGTTTAACATAAGTAGTATCAAGCACAAGGTTAAGCTGGGATGGGCGCTAAAAAATGGATATCCACCAAATACCGCTGAAACATTCCGTAAATTCTTGAATACTACAAATATTTGGCAAGCAGGACTATCAAGTCGATTCGATCCTCGTATTCCGCATGAGATTATCGAGCAAGCTACCAATAATAGGAACGATAAAGGAATAAAGAAAGTCATTGCTGGAGTGGTCTCTCTGCAAAAAACGATGAGAGAATTATTATAGTGAGGCTAATTTGTGGCTACCTTTCATATTTTTCTCAACAGATTTTCTTTGTTTCACAATAGCTACAATATTGATGGAATCGTAACAACTGATGCCCAAGCTTTGAACAAAGTAATGGAAGAGACAGAGTTCAAGGAGAAATATCGCTTAGCTACGTGGAATGATGACCCATTTAAAGTATTCAAAGCTTGATGTAATTTTTGGAGCCAAAATGAAGAAAATTGTTCAATAAATTTATTATTCTTCGAGTAAAATCAGAATATCTATCTCAAAACTAGAGGTGATCTTAATTCCCTCAAACTTTTAAGTTCCACTGTACTCGATTGGCCTTAAAGTTACCAATGGATGAAAATTTGATGTTAATTAGGATTGAATCTAAGAATTGGATTATCACTTAATCACTTTACCGATAAATTTTGTGAATTCTCAGATCATCTCTCTCTCGCTCTTATCATCCCCAAAGAGATTGATTTCTAGGAATTTCGAGATTTCACAATGCAACAGAATCTACTTAGAAAATTACATATTCTTCTCAACCCGAGAGCTAACCCAATGCCTTACAATTGTGGATGATGGCAATGTTTTCATCAATTATATATCTCTCAAATCGACGATAGGTAAAAAGTTCGGTAAAAAGTAAGTTATAAATATCTTACTTCCATTTTAAATTCGAATGTAAAGTTTTCATTAAGATCAAATTGGTATTCTACGCAAAACCATCTGGAAATTTTTCAAATAAATAGATTCTAACATTACCTAACACTTTGATCTTTTGATTGCTCTCCTTCTCAACATTATAAGGTCTACATTGAATATTTCACCTGTTAAATATTCTACATTAAACTTTCGAACACTATTGAATGATAAACTGACACACAAAATGGAGTCTCGTATGATTAGTATTTTACTTTTGATAAGTATAAGTTCGGTGGTAATTGGAAAAAGTCCAAAACCTATCTATGCTGTCAAAAATGATGTCGAAAATGTGAAAGAAATCGATAAAGCCGTTAATGAAGGTGCAAATGGACTCTATTCCACCTTCAAGTTCGATAGCGATGGAACACCTAAATCAGTTGGAGGGATGATCTCAGGAGATAATGTTGATGTCTATTTCGATGGGCTGAGAAAAAAGATTGATCCACGTAAATTTTTTCTGTGAATGCTAATTTTTGACTCGAAAACTAAATTTTTCTCTATCTTTCTCTAATAGAAAGCAAAAACTACAACGAAACTCTGGTCCTACAAATCTTTGAAACTGATGTTTCTGGATTAGACCATGAGAAGAAAAAGGGTGCTGCTATAAAACTTAGAGACCTCATGTTAAAACATCAACTTCTAAAGAAAGATACTGCCAATTTTGCCATTGTTTTCCTAATTACTCAACCTGGAGATGCAAATTTTATAAACCTTTTCCTTGAGTTGCCTGATGGAGGAGATGGCTATCAAAAGCATCGAATTGGAGCTGGAATCAAGAATGGAAGTCCTGAAGAAAATAAGGATACTCTCAAAAAAATTGTTCCAAATGGCTTTATTTGGCAGGCTAATTTAGTAGGGAAATTGAATCCCAATCTGCCCCATGCAGAGTATGAGAAGGCTCTCAAACTTAAAGAAAAAGGTGAAATATCAAAAGTTGTTGGTGGAATTGTTTACCGAGATACAACAATGCAAAACTTGTTGACGTAAGTAATGGAATTGATGATTTTTTTCCTCTTTTAACAATACTTTCTTTCATTCAATAGATACAATATGGATGCAATAGTGACCACTGATCCTGGCGGTTTGGTTAGAATAGTAGGGGATGCAAAAAATAAAGACAAATATCGTATGGCTAAAAGAAGTGATGATCCAACAAAAACTTTCTAATGAGCGAATTAAATCGATGATAGTTCATGAAGAGAGTCTGAATAAATAAATTTTGATTTCAATCTTATTCCTCTCCATTGATTTCTAAATTGCGGTGAATCCAATCACTTGCATAACATTATAGGAAATGCTCATCGGTTTTATGGCAGATTTTTTAAACATTCCTCTCCATGTGTACAAAAAAGTATATTGGCAATGTGCTAGTTATGGAAATATTATGTATCTCATATGAATTGTATTATCATAATTAGATAATGATGTTTCAATGCATCTTCATTACGATACTTCAGAGAAACAGAGTAAGAAAGAGACATGGAAAGAAAAAATAGGAATCAATTAAGAGAATATTCAACAATTTTTTCAGTCCATCAAGATTGCATCTTATTTGGAAAAAAGAAATATAATATAAATTCAAAGTACAGATCATCATCATAAAATGAATACGATTTTTGTCATTGTGCTCATCGTGACAATGAACATGTTCACCATTGATGGTGAACGATCTATCTATCTTATTTATCCTGATGTGAATTCTGGGGACGATATAATAGAAACCTTGAGAACAGGAGCCAACACATTTCATACCTATTTTGATTTTGAGAAAAACGGAGATCCTAAATCTACTAGCACAAGTTGGTTCGGATCACAGCGTTTTGAAGCGTATCTGGTTCATTTGAGAGACAGAATTTTGCTTGGTGAATATTTTGATTATGAATTGCTTGTCCATTTCTTACTGTTTATTTTTTTTATCTTCAGATAGCAAAATTCGCAATGACCGTCTTGTCCTACAAATTTTTGAGCCAAAATTGAGTGATCTCATTTGGGGAGCAAAAGTCAATGCTGCCAAAAAGATGGGCAAACTTTTTAGCAAATATATTCTCAACAATCAAACGAGAGGCTTCAATGTCGTAATCATGTTGAAAACTTCTAGTGATCTTGTTTTTGTAGAACATTTCATCCAGTTACATTCGAAGAAAGCTGATTTTATTAATCGAATAGGTTGGGGATTCATAAATGGTGATCCTTATGAAAATTTTGAATTACTTAAGAAATATACTCCAAACATTTGGCAAGAAGTCATGAATTCTGGTCCAGATTTTCTTTTTCCTTATGATAACCTATCAATGGCTCTCTCTAGTCGAAACAAGGGATTAGTGAAAAAAGTTATCACTGGAATTGACGTTCTTGAAAGCACTATAAAGTCAAGATTGAGGTAAGATTAAGGTATCCTGATTAGGGGGCTCATCTTGAATGAATTTTTTTGATCAAACAGCAGGCAAGTCGATGGAATCATTACAAAGTCCCCTGAAAAGCTGCTCAATCTTCTTTATTTATCTAAATATAGAGAAAAATTTTGCTTGGCTACCAAGGAAGACAATCCTTTCAAATCGACTCCAAGTTTCAATTACCCAGATCTTGATTCTTAACTTTTATCAGCATTTCATTGAAATGCATCTAAATAATAGGAATGCCATTCTTTCTCCTATTTTATCATTCATTTTTTGAAGAACTATCCGAAGAGCCCAAATTTCTGGCTGTTTTATCCTTGTGACATGAAGTTGATAATTCAAGGTAACGAGAATTTGATACTTGAAAATTCATCGCTAATTGAGATTCAAAAAAATTATTAACTGAAACCGCTTCTGGATTAAATTACAATTCTACAAAGAGCAATTCTAGAATTATATAATTTTCACATCAAAGCACCTCTTATTTGAACGTAATTTGGAGCAATCTCATGCTCAAAGGTTAAGTAGGCCGAAATCCATCGATTCTCGGATTGTGAATAACAATCCTTAGCAAAATCTGAGCTTTGAAGTAATCGTCCAACAACCTATGATCGAAGAGGTTTTCCTGTTCCACGAAACTCTCCCTATTTTCTTGGGAATAAATCTGGGGAAAATAATTAACAGCTCTCTATAATGTGACTTATTTCGGCTTCCGACCTTAACAATTAAGATCAATCACAGGAAAATTGAAGCATTTTCTATTCCAGAGAGAATTTTGATGCTAACGAAGTTGTATCATCTTTACAAGTTCTTGAGTTCAGAACTTTTTTCAACTCAAAAAAGTTTGATTCTGCGCAGACTCTGTCTTACTTTTTGTGCTGACATCTAGCGAACAGATATCTATTTACAAGAAAAAATTTTTTTTTGCTTTAAAAAATGAAAATGAATTTGCTTGGGAAAGTCTGAAATGTTGTGATTAAATTGAACATTCCAATTTTGAATTGTTTTTTTGAATTAATTTGAGATCATTGTATTTTTTACGTGATCTGTAATAGTGGTGGATTGTGTCCACCATAATCAATATGACCGAAGAAGATCCATTCTATACGATCAGAGAGTAAGTTTGTTGATTTTTCTTTCCGCCTTCGTTTGTTATGTTGTGTTTAATATGTGTTTCAAGTGTTTTTGATTGTATGATTGAAATGGCAATCATGATGATGATGATGTTTCATTTATCTGTTCTTACAATGTATGCTGTGTCTCTAGTTTGACGATGATAACCACAAGTGTGTGTATATGTGTGTGTGAGGGTTTGCTAGGTTGTTTATGGCTGCTTTTTGTCATTATTTTGTTGTTACTTATCATGTTCTACTCTGTTGTTCCACAGTGAAGTATTGAAAGCTCTCGAAAAATCGCGCAATCTGTATCAATGTTGGCGAGGACAGCATACCGATCAGAGCAATTTTGGAAATATTCCCCAAGATCCCAACTGGATCAAGACAGAGTTGAAAAACAAGTTACGCTCAATTGATTGGGATCTTGAAGATTTAGAGGAAGCATTAGGTAAATATGTTTGACGATGTCTTGTATTGGATGTTTTCCGATTGTCGATCGGTAGAAAATGTCTGGTGTCTTTGTCTAATGTAAAATTCATGTACATTGTGTATTTCAACTGGTCATTGCTCCAAATCGTCTGACAACATGATGCTCTGATGGAAGAGTTTGTTACTTCTCAAGTTTTTTATGGTCGTTCAACTTGACTCTGTGTTGGGACGCATCATAATCTCATTTATGCAACGAAAGAAGTTGATGTCATTGAGATGAATTGCTGCTCATCATATTTCCATGATGTTATGATCGTAAAAATGGACTCTAAGTCAATGAAGATAGAGAAGAAGATTACCTCAATGTCTGAACTATATATCAGTTGTCGCTACTATCATGAGGTAGATTTTGCCTTAAAAGGCCATGAGAACTTACACCTACTCTTTTTCATCATCGTAGCGGGAGTTAAGTCAGAAAAGTGTAATGTTTCAATTTTTCACTTTACATTATGAGCACCACAATTAAGAGATCGAATAGAAAATTTGATCTTATGATCAGCTTGATTCATTGTCGTGTTTCAATGGAATAAGTGTTGGAAATTGCTTTACGATAGAATTCATTCAATCTCTTTCTCTTCTCTTTCTACCAGGTATTGTTGGGAATCATCCTGATAAGTTCAAATTGGACGAAAAAGAAATCGCAAATCGACGTGCCTTCATCGAACAAACAAGAGGTGAAATTAAACAAATGAAAGATGATCTGACTGAGAACAAAGATTTGAAAAAAGATGCGGTTCAAGCGATGACCGCTCTCTTGAACCAAGGGATTTCCATAAGTAACTCCGCTACAAGTGGGCCTGCTCGTTATACCAGATTACAGAACGAATTAGAGAGTCCAAATCGTATGGTTTATAATCAGACTGAGATATCCATCGATGAATGTCTCAATCAGAATGCCAATCATCAAGATATTGGAAATTTGACCAGTGATATGATTTCGAATCATCCACAAAACTATGTCGATGAGCAGGCAGTGTAAGTTATTAACAATCGAGTACATGTAAATCTTTCCCATTATTAATATTCATGAACTATTTTAGCATGCTTGAAGATTATGCTCAAGGTTTGGACTTGAGAGATCCCACTTTCGATTCACCGCTAAAGAAAGTAGCACGAGTACTTCATCTGACTGATGGTAAGATAGTGCTTACCCTTGTTCGATTTGAACATGCCATTGGCTTGATTCTAATCGGAACTTTTTCTCTCTCATGTTACAGGAAAAAAGCAAGTCACTGCTGCTGGGGTTGTTGCCGCTTTCATCTTGCTATTTGTTATCATTTGGATTTGATATTGAAAATATCAAAAACTTTCACTTGTTTTGCCTTAATGTTCAACACAAATTGTAGCTCAACAACGAGACAACTATGATCATCGCCACCATGCATTTGGACAATCATATTTTAGAGAATTTTCACTAATCACATAGAGATCATATCAAGTTTCCTCATATCCATTCAAAAGCATCATTCCATCCGTTGATACAACATTTTCATTTTCCACTTGTAAAGGGACAAGATGTGATCATGCAATATCATCTATCTTAGGAACTATGGTGATTATACATTTATTCCAATATTATTTATCTCAATATTTTAACAACAAAATCTGTTGTAAATATCTCATCATTGTACAAGAAGAGAAATCTTAGCAAAAATCAAGCCTCTTGATTCGATCGATCTGTACTTTGAGTTGGTTGTCTCTCTCTTCCAGCTTCAAATCTTTTTAAAACTATATTCTAAATAGGAAAAAGAGGACAATCATTGTAAAATTTTCTTTTCTCAATGTTAAAATTATCACAGCAACTCACTTCAATTTCGAATGATTTGATAACTCGTGGATCGTCAAATTGACAGCTTTCAGGAATGTGTACCAGACAAAGAACTGGATTTTTTCCAACATTCTCAGTGACTCTCACCCATGATGAAAGGTAGAGCCAATCGCGCGATGGATACTTTGATTCGACTTTCTCATTAAATTTCAAAGAATATACAACAATCGAAAAAAGTGAATGAAAAAATGCTGGTCCCTCTTTGTAGGCAACAAAATCGCTTCCATACTTAATGCCACTTTTCACCACCCAACCTTTAGAACGAAAATAGTGATATGCCGCATAATAAGAAGCGAAATGACTAGGATCTTGTGGATCATGAAGTGAACAGAATGTTTTCCAAATTTCTTTAAGACTAAGCTGACGATCGAGATGTGGATCGGTAACGTTCATACAGCCGAGAGCATACGAAAGAAAGAAAACTTCCTCCAATCCAAGGCACAATTTTTCATCTTCACCATTGCTTTTAATCAAACGGTCAAGAGATGGTTCAATATTTAACTGAGATTCGTTGACCAGCAGATTGGATGACTGAGAGGTGTTTGATTTCGTTTCGGTTGTAGTTGCGGTTGTTGTTGTTGTTGTTGTTGTCGTTAAATGAGGTGAATAGAGATCATCGATTATTTTCTGTGTTTCCGGAATGTATGGAAATAATTTTTGAAGATCAGTTTCCGAATGTTTATCACTTTTGGATCTACTAGGAGTTAATTTTGAGACAACTTCAAAAACTGGTGCATTACTTGACAATGATCCTTTGCCAAAATAGCCATGTTGATACAGAGCGTACATTGAACTTTCATCGTGTACCTCACAGCATCGTTTCTCATGATTAATGTAACAATTAAAGTAGATCACAGCTTTGTCAGTAGATAAAGGATACTGAATTCGTCCAGCATCATTAACCAATGGTATAGGATATGGAAGTCTATTTTCTAGTAAAAAATTATGTTTCCTAATTGATTTACGATCACTTTTTCGATCGATTAGAACTTGAAGACTATTCATACCTACACATCAACAAAACATTGAGACCAGCAAAATTTTTCACATTCAAATCATTCTCATCACTGATTACGCAATCACCTTTCCCCAGAGTCCTATAATCGATTTATTTTATCCACTTTCGATGTCATTTGTAAAAACACTTTTTACTTTAAATTAAATTAAAGTTTTAGGAACGAGAAATGTTCACTTTCACACGTTTGTGTTGATCTGAAAAAATTTTCACCGAAAAAATATCGATATTTCTTGTTGTATATCGATATTTTGGTGTGTGTATTTTCGGCTTCAAGCAGCAAAATTTTTGAATCACTTGATTCAAATCAATTGATTACTTTACACAATCAATTGATTTAATTTAATTATATTTATTTGATTATCATATTCATCACATTGTACCGCTGTGGGTGACTGGTTGTGGTGTTTTGGTATACAAAATTTGGTTGTTCAATTTGTGGATCAATTTCAGAGTTGATAAAAAGTAAGTAATATTTTTCTTTCTCGCTCATATTGCTTCTTGGTGTGTTCATGGTGTGTGAATCCAAATATGGTTAAATAGGGTGAATTCTTTTGATGATGATGAATTCTATGATCATCATCTTGATTAGAAGCTAGCTTCATTGTTTTCAGGATATTGGGCTAATTTTGAAAGTTTCCTTTCACTGACTGAATGACAGTGTCTTGGGTTAATCTTTCATTGCAATTGATCAGACATCATCACAGCTCGGTCTTCATTTTAATTGATATCTTGATGATTTATGTTAGCGAATGCACTTATTATTGGAATAAGATGCAAAAACTGTCAACATAATTGCGTTATCTTAATTTATAGAATCTTTCAAGGCGATATATTTGAAAACATTCCATACATTCCATTTCTTGACTGTTTGAATTTTCTCAGCTTCAGCTAAAACTTTTGATTTTGTGCGTGTTGAAACTCTTGTCGTTTTCAATCGAATTTTGTTCATCATAATATTCCTCATTCCATAATCAATGCTTGATTTTACGCAAAAAGAAATCTAATGTTTTCCAATTTCTTCCATTTCTGATCAGAGTTTGAAACATGGCATCCATTCCTGGTAAACTTACTCTGAAGTCCACATCTAAGATCCCTTTGAGTGATCGATTCAAGATGGTTCGACAAAGAGCTCTCATCAAACGTAACATGACACCAACAAATGGATCTTCAAATACCATCGCAAGTGTGCGAGTATCGAAGAAAAATCGAGCTCTTGCGGCCCAAATGGCTTCGAAGCCATCAGTACTAGCCGCCCTTCGGCTAAAAAAGCGCAGCATAAAGCAGCGGCTTGGAGGTAGGATCATACTCTCAATCATTGATGTTCACAAGTAATTGAAATGACGCGGGATCAAGCTGAAGTAGTGGGCATCGAATTTTTCTTTCAATTTTCACTTCTCTGCATCTTGATTTACCTCTTGGTTATGGTTTCGTATGTCATTTCTTTACTGGTGTTGAATTGTCTTCAAGAACCAATTTGGCTCACCAATAACCTCCATTATATCTAGGTAAAGCGAAAGCTGTCAAAGGACCCACTATTGGCCGAAAGGGTCTCAGAGCCAACAAGTCTTCGGACCTTTCCTCACGACTTCAACCCAAACCTTCGCTTGCTGCCAAGCGTGTACGTCTTAATCGTAATTTTGGTGGAGGAAAGATAAACACCAGCAACACTGGTCGTATTCGCAATAATAATAAGCCGAAAAAAATGAATACTTCAAACACAGTCGCTCCTCCGCGACGCTTCTCTAACAAGCGTGGGCGTGTGAGGTCAGATAATTATGGAAACCAAAGACTGAACAACGCCAATTCGAACAGAGAAGAGACATTCAGATCCAGGTCTCGTGGAAGAGGACGAGGAAGGGGTAGAAGAGGCGGTGGAAGTAATTATCAATACGATTACACATCTCCTCGTGGAGGTGGTGGTAGTGGTGGACCACCAGCAAGACGAGGAAATCGAGGTGGCTTCCGAGGAGGTCGAGGAAGAGGACGTGGAGGAAGAGGATCCAATCAAGGAAATAGTCAAGAAAATAATCGATATCGTCAATCGAAACAAAGATTCCAGAATCGATGGTCCAAGCGTAGAGCAAATCTGGATAAAGGAGCTCTTGATAAAGATTTGGATGCCTACATGGCTAAGACACGCGGTCATTTGGATGCTGACCTTGATGCCTATATGTCGGGTGTCTGATAGCCATCAATAGTGTGCTTTCAATCTGCAAGTAACTCTATAAATGTAAATGAAAGTGTATGATAGCAATTTAAACCCTCTCATGATATTCTTATGTGCTCGAATGTCAATGAGTTTCAGAACTTTTGCTTTTTTTTTCGAAACAAATCATTGTAAATATTTAACTTATCGATTTCGCCAACTGAAATTTCAAATCGCAAGATGATGATATTTATTGGTTATTTATTCACCGAAAGAAAAACAGTGAATCTACGAACTGGCCTGACAGAGGAACATGAAAATGGCTCGGTTTCATAGTCTAAATGGCAGCTTCGAGCTTTGTTCTCAATGCTTTTCCTTTTTTCCTTCGCTCCATGATTTCGACTTTAGAATGGTGGGAAACATGTTTAAGCTATCATGTTAAAATAATGTCCTTTTCAAGTGGATGTCACATAAAATGGATTGTGAAGAAACAGACAGAAGCAGCTTTCTCTTCTAGGCGATGCTTTTTTCCTATATTCCTCAAATCTTCAACATCTGATCTCTTTTCTTTTGCTTAAATGAGCAGAACCTCTTATTTTTTTCTACTCTCAATTTTTTCTCCTAGCATCTTCACTGAGAAAATGTGGAAAATTTTAAATTCTCAAACAAAAGCTATCACCCTTTTGCACTCGATTGTACATGAGCCAAGGTTTCCACCAATATCAATACTTCAAACACCTTGATTTTGAATGAATAATTTGGAAAATCACCAAAATGAATTGAGGAAAATCAGATGAATCACATGGAGAAAATGATCTTAGATGAATACAAAAGTACAGATAATCATTCTAACCAGGGCATATCCAAAATCGAGGGTATCTATGCAGAGTTGCATTTTACATTCATGTAAAATGATTCAAAATATACGTATCTGAATAAAAAGTGTTGAAGTTATACAAACTTGGTGGAATGAGAACCTAATTCAATCAGATGATGAATGTTCACCTTTAAATTTATCCATATGCATAGGAAAAGTTAATGAGTAGAATCAAATGAGAAGGCTTCGTTTCCTCTGTCTTCCTTTTTTCATAGGTAATATCTGGAAAACCTTGCAGGTAAAAGTATTATGAAAAGTGTCCCAACAAGGAATGGAATTAAAATTGCGAATAAAACGATAAGATTCACATGTAGAGAAGTGGGTGAAGATTTTTTGGAACCATTGAAGATCAATGAGGCCGAAAGTGAAATGCTCTGATAGTTACCAGCACCGAATATTCGACAAATATATATACCTGCATGACTCTCAGAGGGTTCAATGATCCTTAGCCTGCTTTGGAACAATATATCTTGGCTATTTGAGCGTACTATTGGCTTGGAATCTTCTATGAGCACTGAACTTCCACTTCAATTTCAACCAACTGAGTTACGTTGGGGTTGGAAAATAACCATTGAAAATATACTATTTTATCATTCATCATAATACATCGAAATTCTGGGCTCACATGATGATGTGATGTTGATGTTTTGGCACTTATTCGAATTTCATGGGGCTCAATCCATGCTTTGATGGCTTGATCATGGCAACATATGCGATCGTTTACAATGTTGGTGATATTCGATGATGATGATTCACCAGACAATCTTCTAGATTGTTGTTCATTACCAAGTGATACTGGAACATAGTGGATTAAAAGGTTGAAACCAATTGATAACAGAAAAATAGTCAAATATTCGATACGAATCATAATATCTTCACTCAGATGGTAACCCTTTTCCAATCAATGAACTTGCATGAATCCTGCTATCAGGATATTTGTCGCTGAAATTCCATAGAATTATCTCTCTTCCATTTCCAGGGTATGGTTTGAGATTTGATGAGTAATCTATACATGTTCATGATGAGAGGACCGATTATTCGAGAAAATTTGCAACAGATACGAAATGAAAAGACATCTTCACCCGGAAGTCTCGCATATGCTACTCGAGAATCTAAATTAAATAATTAATCAGAACCAATTCACCTGAAAAATGCCATCTTGGCCGATGGCAATGGAAGGAAATAAAATATCTACAAGATAGTCGAAGTTAAATAGTCAATATCGATTGAAAAAAAGTGGACAACAGATAAAAAGTCATCGGTATATATTATTTAATGATAAATCCTGATTTCAGTGGAAATGAATTAACCAATTTTTCGAAACAAGCCTTCCAATCGTAGCTCATCCCTGGTTCTAAATCAATCCAGTCAAGATTTTTCTGATCAATTGTTTCACTTTCCATTCACTTAACAAATCACTTCATACCTCAAGGTCTCTAATTATTGAACATGCCAAAAATTATTTGAGTGTATATTTTTACAATCCAAACCATTTTGGAAATTTCACTTCTATTGTTCCTAACGATAAGTCGAGTCGTCACACACAACTAATAGGAACCAAATTTTTCAATCACCAACCATGAAATCACAATCAGAATATGATTCCGTGATTTTCACCCGATAATCTCCTTGTATTCACTCGAATTTTCCAAATCAAGTCAACTACCAAACACACACGCAACAGACACACTCTTCCGGTCCTCTCCATGAAAGTTTCATGATGAAACTTTTTCGTCAACATATACATCAGCAGCGTTCTGAATGATGAAAAATTGGTGAGCCTACCAGAACAACATCTGCACATGAACGTTGATCCACTCTCAACAACAACTGTATTAACAACAACAACTACTTTTTTTTATCAACACCATCAACAACACACACATCGATGTAGAGAGTATATGTATACGAAAGATGAACTCTACCCACTTTTGAAATCAACTTAAAAGTCTATTTTCAGATTGGACTGATATTCTTGGTCAACATCATCAACAACCCAGAACAATATACATGTATGTGTTTGTGTGAAACATCATCATCACCATCTTCATCATAGCCCCCTAATCCTTGTGTGTCCTTAATCATTCCGATTATTCATTCGATTTATGTATATGTGTATAACTGTAAATCATCAGATTGTCTGGATGTGATATTGTTTTGTTTTGTTTTGTGTTGACCAAAAGTGAAGGAAAACCCAATTGGTTTGGTTGCTGTTTAATGGTGTTTGTTTATGTGGTGACGATGTATTCTTATTTGATCCTTGATTTATTGTCGATTGAATGAAATCAATTGAATCATTCGTGATTGTATCGTTCTGATTGTTTGCATTTCCCAAAGCATATCATTGAGAGAGATAGAGAGGTAACTTTTGATTTTAATTTTGCAAACTTGAGAATTTATTCAAGTATGATGAGTAATTTTTAACCGTTACATTGTGTTATGATTGCTCTTTGAGCTTTGCAGGATGATGAACATCATTTGATGTGATTGTACTTAACTCATTTGATCTGATTTATCTTGACAGATAGGTATGTGGCACTCTCAAACATACTCCTGATACGAGAACGACTGTAAGACATCAAGATATGGATAATCATATTCATCATAGTAACTACAAGACTCAAGAAGTACCTCCACCGATCTATAATCCAATAAGTTCTGAAGAGATTGCCTTGAGATTTACCATTCTTGAACTTGTTGAAAAGCTCAAAAGAACCCAATTAATGTGTAATTATTATGAACAATGCAGAAGTGAGCTAGTTAATGATTGTATACGTCTCAGACGTGAGAGAGATTACTATTTGATGGCCAATCGAAGTCAATTACAGGTAAATTAGGCATTAATTTTCAATCCTAACATTGTCTGTCACCATTGTTGTTAGATTATTCATATTGTGATTCTACTCTCTTCCTCAGAGAAATGATTCCTTAAATAGATCTAAACTTGAACAACTTCCACCAGGAGATTCAGAATTGAGTGATAATGCAAGCTCATCGGGCAACACTCACAAGAATCAACAGAGCTTCCAGTTTGATAATGAAGTTCCTCCAGATGATGACGATGAAAATTATGAAGAAATCGCCAAGAAGCTTATCGAAAAATTTCGAAATGAAATGGAAGCTACTAGAGTATCTATGAGTGACACTTCAAGCACTGCTGGTGGGCATGATAAAGACAATTCGAGATCTAGTTCACTACATCGTCGGGAGGAAATGGTAAAAGACAGCACAACATCGAAATTGCCTCTATTTCAAATGACACGAGAACAAAAAGATTCCATCAGAGATCGTCGGAATATTGCGATAAGCTCAAATAGGGACAGTTCAAAAGAGTATCAAGCTAGTTCATCTGATGCTAAAGATTCCAATATTCAAAATTCTCCACCTTCCAGATCTGGTCGTCTCAAGCGAAGTGTAGTCACCATTAATGGGCCCACGAGAGATATCACTGATCCTTCAGAAGCTTCTACCATAATTGAGGTGAACCAAAACAAAAATGCTCCTACATTGAGCCCAACAGAGGCTGATTTATCTAGTAATCCTGAATCAAATCAATATGTTGAACTGTGTAATAGAGTTTTACAGTCTGCTATTGCTGACTTTGAGGCAATTGCGAAAATTTTAGCTAACCAAAATGACAAGTTGAAACGCCACAAAGAGAAGCAACTCAGAAGCTATTTTAGACGACAACTGGATGCTAACAACGAAAATATTAATTCTCCCAGGAAACATTGATGATTAATTACCTTGATCATGATTGAATATTTTATAAACCAGAGTTGAATTCCCTGGATCTTTTAAGAAGTAAAAAAATTTGTTACCCCTGGAGGGAGCATTCTATATATCCCTTTATCCATCTCATAATCGAAACCCTTGCAGGTTTTTGAGCCAAATTTCCTCTAATTTGTTATCAATTGCGAATAAGTGTAAGAATTGTATTGGAACCCTACATTTTGTCTTGAGACATACTCTAACAGTCCCATTTCGACCTTTTTGAATGAAATGTCATTGGTAAATTGATAAATTTGGCCAAATATTTCTGAGGCAAAGTTAAATCACAGATCTACAGCGCACTAAATTTATCAAAACCAACCAGGTTCATGATTCACCTGATTTGCGCCCAAGTTTTTCATTTTACATTTAAGCTTTGATAACAATTCTTATTCAACAATGAGGGACTTTTAGGTGCTCAGTTTCAAACGAAAAATATTTATTTCTCACAATATCAGCATTAATGCTAAACTCTTGTCTCTATGATAGGTGAATTATATTTGCTTAGATATATGTCTTTTCAAGGTAGAAATTTTTCCAATTTTTGATCTTAAGGAACTTTCGTATTTCGAATCTTTCAATTTTTCTTCCCGATTCTTTCGCTCTTTTTTGAGGCAATCTGAAACCAGTGTATCCATGTCAGATGTTTGATCAATTTTTAAACGCTTCAACTTGTCCACCAACTGATCATATTCGGGCCTTGATGTGGGAAAAAGTATAGAGAGTTCAAATTAGAACGATCATCTTTATCAATAGTACAGGTATTGGAAAGAGGTTGAATCCGATATTTCAATACGAGAGAACAATCGGAAATGATAATTCAACAAAATTTTCACAATACTACTTGATGGCAAAACAAGATTCAGAAGAAGATCAAGTTTCTAGTCTTCAGGAAGCTATAAATATCGATGAGATTGATAACATATTGTATTGGTCGAGTCTTGCGAAATTTCGGATTTACAATCATCTTTACAACAAATGCTCCATGAATGAGCATAATAATATCAATCGAAACAAGGTAGGAAAAGGTTGAAAATATTTACCTCTTGTTGATCTGAATCATCTCCTCCTCAATATCATTGCGTTTATCGACAATCTCAACTATTCTGCTACACAATTCTTCACATTTGTCTTCATCATCTTTCGTTTTAATGGCAAATTGTTTGGCATCCAATATTCGAATTTGGTATTCAATTTCAATCTGCTGTTGTTGTAATTCATGTTGTTTCATTCTGAGAAGAGAAAAAAAGTGATCAAGTTAAAATTCGAAAGTCGTAAATTTGGGAAAGAACCCTTTTTTGACGGGAGAATCCTTCACAAATATCTGAGGACAATATAGCCCTTCAAAATCTTCAATTTCACCTTGAACTTGCATTCAAATAAGATGAATAAGTTATGAATCATCCAGGTCCCATAATTTGACTAACTATTAGATTGACAAACCATTCTGATTGATTCAGTACTCATCCGAATTATGTTTCTCTTGGAGGCTTGATCGAGCAATTATTTCTAGACTTTTCAACTATCAGCTGCATCATGAAAGCATCTCCTAGTCGTGACAAGGTGACGGTATCAATGAATCTTCAAAAGTGTCGTTTGGAAGGCAGACAAAATTTATGTAGATGATTCACTCAGTGTAAGTGGAGGAGGAATTATAAAGAAAGTTATAAACAGCTTCCATCTCACAAGGTAAATGCACAAGGTGAGAGAGAAAATCAAACTATTTTCCCAAAAGAGTCCATCATGATGAGATGAGAACTTTTCTAATTCTGAATAAAAACATCGAACTTGGAGATTGAGAAGTATATTATCTGATTTCCATTTACGATTCTAAATCAAAAATTACCAACAATTGGTTCTGGTTTGGTTTTATTTCAAAAGTAAGCATAAAAATGTGATTTTTATGCTTGCGTTGGAGAAATGTGATTTGAAGGATAGCTCACAGCATTCAGATGCTCTTGACACTCCTATAATTGGAAACAGTCATATCTTCATCTGTTGGAGAATTTATGTGTGTGCAAGTATGCTGATTCGTTGCGAACATTCGGTCAGGACACCTCCACATAAGATATCCCACCAAGAAGATAACATAAATTGGAGTCAACAGCAAGAAAATTTTTCTTCCCGACGAATAGGATCCACCAAAATGGAGTCCATCTGAGATGAAATCTGGTTAACCTATCAGCAATTTCCATACAAGAGAGATTGAAGGAATCATGTTGACTATTGAAAATTTTCCGAATGTTTTGATGGCAAAAATGTTCATCAGAACGTTTGGAAAAGAAGATAATTTCATCAACTACCAAGTTTCATAAAGCTACAGCTGTACAGGGTGGTCCCAAAGTTTCTTTACAAGATAAGAGTAGAGAGCGAGAGAGGAAATGAGATAAGCCACATTCCATGACATTTAATAATCTGATTTCTCACCATTTCGATTCAAAATCTGATCGATGCGTACATGAAATGAAGAATAGAGTTTTTTTAAATATTCAATAGGAATTGCATCCCAAGTTTCTAGAACTCTTTGAATTAGCTGCTCTCGATTGGAAGGCCTAGGATTAATGAAAACCGAATTCTGCAAGAGTTCCTAGAGATGTTCAATTAAATTGACATCCGGTGAGTTTCCAGGCCATCGTCCTTTCGACCACACATTATCACCATAAAAATCTTTGATTTTTCCAAGGATTTCGTATTGTGTATGGCCAGGAGCTCCGTCTTGTTGAAGAGTAGCTATCGATGGATCCGGAAATAGATCTCTTTCGAATTTCGACCAGAGATAATATGGTAGAATAGAGTCTGCATATTCGTCAGAATCAATCGTTTTTCCTTTTTCGATTATAATCAATGGTGTTTTGCCAAAACCAGTGATACCTCCAGCCACCATGATGCTCATTCCGAATTTAGGCCTCTTCGTTGTAGGAACTTTATCAATACAATCAGTATAAAACCTCATATTTTGAGAATTGGGTTTTGGATAAAGTTCGACTGGAGACTCATCAGTGAACATGACGTGCATCAGTTTCCATAGACTTTCAGGAGTGTCGTTAGCAAAACCTGCAGTCTTAACGAACTGACAGAATTTCAATCTATCGTCAATGTTGAGTTGAGAAAGCATCGGTGATGATCGAATTTTGTAGGGTTTTGACCAGGATTGAGTAGAAATATAGTTACTGATGGCATGTTTCGATGGTTTTTCATTGGGAAACTCTGCTTTCAAGATCTTTTCAGCTCTTCTCTTTGACCCACCAACTTTCTCTTTAATTTCTTCTTCGATGATTTTTTTCATTTCATCATTAATAACTTTAGGTCTTCCTGATCGAGGCTTGTCAAAACAATCATTTTGCTCAATCCACTTATACACTGTTGGTCTAGATACACCCACTATCTTACTTATGTCTTGAACTTTCACACCGATCTTATGAAGAACCTGAACTTGGACTCTACGTTTAACTCTTTCACTAAATTTATGTGACATCATGAACTGTTAGAATCGAAATGAAATCGAAATGAAATCGAAATGAAATCGAAATGAAATCGAAATGAAATCGAAATGAAATCGAAATGAAATTTTCTGTTTTGATAATGCCAAAACCTAAGAATTCCAGAGTTATCAGACATCCTGTCATCATCATCATCCAAATGCGGATGTAAAGAAACTTTGGGACCACCCTGTAGAATTTAGTGAAGTAATCGAACTTATAACCCCCCCCCTCCCAATTAAATGGAGAATGAAAAATTCCAATCATTTTTGTTGAGAAAAATGTTACATGTCTGATGAGACGAGAAAATTCCATGAGGGAAGTTGACTTGAAATGAATCATCCTCAGTAAAAGATACCAACCAATGAAAAACTAAGCAAGATGATTACGTCAACGATGATTCATCTGATCTATGAAAAAGCGAAGGCAACCCTTCTCATATTTTCGGTAAAAGTATGGTGAAAGCAATAATGAGAGGGCAGACTTTGACAGTGATTACTATCTCAACCTTTTGCATTCCAACAAGTATACAATTTTCAATGATCATGAAATATTCAATGTATCATGTGTAACTTTGAATAAGTTTCCACCTCATTTCCTAGTAGTGTAAAGTTTTGAAATAGCTAGATGACATGAATCAACCTGAGTAAAGACTGTCGATCTTCAATGATCAGTAACAAAAATGTGATAAAAACAAATTATACAAATACGGATTGTATCTGTAAAAGGTAAAAAGTCAAAGCTGATCCTTGAAATGGATTGAAACGAAACATGAGCATCGAAGTGATATACATCACATTAATATCGAGTATCGAGAAAGTATCATTGAAAAAGCATATGATAAGGTGTAAGAGGTATCGAAAGAAGATGAGTTGGCGTTGAAGGCGATCATGTATGATAATAATATTGCGAAGCAAATCATATTGGATTCTAACAAGATGGTAGAGTATGCTTGGTAAGGAATTTCATATCCTCGATTCTGTCTATCGGAAGGATGAAAGTATAGTGGGGAACAAACATTTGGGGTTGGAATCTAGAGGAATGCTAAGTGAGGAAATATCAGTTTATTCATTTCCGTTACTCAACTCTACTGCTGAGATAAGAATGAGCTGCTAAAAGCCAATTGATTTATGTGAATTTGTGTGGGTTAGTGTGCATAAATATGAGAGGAAGAATATTAATTTTTGGTATGAAATTTTCGGTCAAAATGATGACCGCTTTTGCAGTAATCGACAAGATGCTTGACATGTCAATCGAAACGTGCAACTTTCTTCATTTCGATTTTTATCTTCAGTTTCCTCGTTAACCAGGTGATTAATGAGTAGATAAAATTATATTGACAAAACAATTGAATGAAAAAGAAAATCTGAAAGTGAGCAGAGAAAATGTATGATCACTAACAGAGTTTTATAGCTGGTAGCAGTATCTACCTCATAAAACTGTTCACCTACAAAAGTGAACAAATGAAAAATATCGCTTCAGTAAACACAATTGAAAGATCTGAGTGAACATAACGATTGATTTGATGATTTTCTCTCTCTCTCTCTCTCTCTCTCTCTCTCTCTCTCTCTCTCTCTCTCTCTCTCTTTCCATTCGCTTCTCTTCTCTCTGGTAAAATAATGAGAACGAATATTGATTCAGGTTTGTGATGGAAAAATGCAAATTCATGAGAAATAATACCATATGCTGAGTTGGGATAATCCCAAATAGATTGATAATGTTGAGGGAGAGAGAGAGAAAGAGTGATGAATTTTATATATCAAAGGATGTTAATTTGAATCTGTTCTAAATCTACTGGTCCAGACGGGTTAGTTGATCGATTGATGACTCTGTATTCTAATTATATAACATTCGTGCACAATCTACTTTTGATTAGTGAGGACAGGAAATCTATTTGAAGAAATAAAAACAAAAGCAAGCTGCCATGAGATGATGCTCAATGATTCGAAATTCTTCTTAATCTATCTACCCATTTCTTTTTTCAAACTTAATGTGCGTTATGTGTGTGTGTATGAGTGAGTATATGCATCCGAATGTTACGTTATTTCGATTCAATCGGATACACTTTAAAGAATCTACAATTCTAACTAGTGATTTCCGGACATATACAAATGGATTTGCGGTTGAAAGCATCCATTATACATGTCCAAAAGCATGGCAGAATGTTTATAGTTGTACCTATTATCATAGGCGGGATGTGGAAGAAATAAGGGAATCACTTCTCTTCGTTTCTCTCTCTCTCTCTTCAATCGCTGTCTATGGTGAAATTGGTAAAATGATTGCCAACAGAACAAGCAAACAGTTCGAATGATCACTCATTAGTGGTTCCGGAATGTTCTATTGAAAAGTGAGTTCTAGTTATATCGACGAGATTGTTAGAATAAGACAATGGAGGAAGCAATACTAATAAATATCGAGAGAAAGAGAAAGGGAAAGAGAGAGAGCAGAGTGAAAATGTGTAGAGAGAAAGAAAAAGAGAAAGAGAGGAAGAGAAAGTGTGGAATAATTAAGGATTCATGGAAGTGAGTAATGAATGCATCAACATTCAATGTGAGTGATTATAAAAAAAAATATATAAGCTTGTGAGAACATTCACTCACACACAAAAATGTATACACACACACTCTAGAATTAGTAAAATGAGAATGTTCATCGAGAGAAAGAGAGAGTTTACTCATTTCCAGATAAGATAAGAGAAACACTCAGTTGAAGATTCAAATCAAATATCAAAGTTGGAGAAAATTTTCTCTCGCTTCCATGATACCATAAATAACTCGAGGACAATTATCATCACTTTGGACACTTGTTTTCCTCATCTCTAAAACTGTCAAGATGAAGTGTAAAGAGAAAGAGTGAATAGATTGCCTGTTCAGGTATTCATCGACTGAGAGAACACAATCAACGAGGATTGGGATATGAGGAATGATCAATACATAGACCCGGTGGCTATTCAAATGGCATTCAAAGATTCTTTTTTTCATCATAAACAATGCAATTGAGCTGCCAGGAAGTTTATGGCACGTCAAGCTTCAAATTTAGGTAAATGGTAATGTGGGTATATGGGTGTGAGGGAGAGAGAATTAAGGGCCATCCGGGACATTAGCCACAAGGCAGGAAATGAGTTTTCAACTACAAGCTTGGTGAGATAAATCTCGAATTAATGTGAGTGACTCAGAGGGTAGAGATAAATGGTCAAAAAATCGATCGATGTGGGACTGGATTCATCATCAATTATCAGCAAGTTGTGTTGCGATTTGAAAAAAATTCGATAACTTGATTTATACTCACAGGCAACTCAATTCATCTTGTCTCTTGGCTAGTTGACATTTTTCACGAGCTAATTGAAGATATTCCATCACAAGGCGCTTTAATTTGCTTCTCTGATTTTCTTCCATCAAAGATTTTTCCAAATGATTCATTCTCCTCTCAACATTGGATTGTTTGTCAGCGATTAGATTACTTTCAGCTTGAATCTCACTCAATGGTATGGTAATGATGTTCCGCTTCGGAATCGGTATAGCGGGTGCTTGTCTCTTCTTACGTCTTCTCCAATAACCGAACGTAGTTTTATCCATATTATTGATAGAAGTGTCACTATCTCCATCCGTTGAGCGGACTGATGGCGATACGTTGGAAGCTGATTGATTGTCAAGATTTTTTTCATCATCTTGATGATCACTTTCTTTACTTCCATACTCCAAGTTACCACTCTGATTGGGCGTATAACCAAGATCCGAATTAATACTTATGGCATCACTGGTGGCAGCCGAAATATGGGAACCATTATTAAGACCATGAGAGGAAGATGATGCATTCATGCCTGGTGGTGCAGGTGCACGTCGCTTCTTACGTGATCGAGCTGGTGAGGAGGCAGATGAGGATTGTACAGAGAGACAAGATAAATTACCAATTGAATGTCTAATATCCGAATCAACTTGTCCAAGTGAAAGTCTATCAGTAACCGGGCTTACTGTTTGTTTACGTCTTCCCAGAGAGGAAGTTGAATATGATGCTCGATCACAAGCAGAAGATAATGCTGAAGTGGAAGCTCGATTGGATAAACTTTTTCTCGGCGCTGGAATAGGAGCAACAACAAGTTTACTGTTAGTTCCATTAGTATTGGTATTATTATTATTGTTGATTGAAGAAGAATCGGTAGCAGTAATATTATTATTGCTATGGCCATTGATTTTGATATTTTTTGATGATTGCTGTCGATATTTAATCTCATTATCACTGTCCGTATGATGATGATGATGGTGATGATGTTCGATAGGGGACTTTGAACTTCTTCCACTGGCTTGATCTCCTTCGTCATCATCATCTTCATCACCAAACGGATTCAATGAGTCATCATAATCATTTGAAATGATCACACGACTTGCACTGATTGTTGAGGTTTCTAAACTGTCACTATCGAAGCGTGATGATGACCGATCATCGTCTGGACCGTTATCATTTTGATTATTATTATGATTGTTATCATTATTAATAGCACTGTCATCGTCATTTGGAGTTGCACTTTCTTCTTCACCACCATCATCACAAAACGGATCCAAATCTTCCGGGTAACATTCACCAGGTAGGTCAGTTAATTTATCTTTACTTTCTTCGATTTCTTCTTCATCCTTGAATGGATCCAAATCTTCAGGATATTCTGGCACATCGGCAGGTATCACTTCAGCTGATGCAACAGCAGCCTTTGGAGCTCTACTTCTTTTCGGAACGATTTCCATCACTCGAAACACAATCAGAACGATTGAAAAAAATAAATTTTCAAATTAACTTCCAATTAATATACAAGGCATATGGACAAATAAATGCACTTTATCGATTGCACACACACACAAGCGTACACAATCTTCACTGATCACTTGATCACACACAATCAAAATTGGGACGGATTGAGAAAATCACTTTTCAATTAAATCAAAAAAAAAGTACATCAAACAAAAAGTGGACGGATTGGATTGCTGTTTTCCTCTCTTTTTTTCGTGGCTCACATGTTTAAGGATGAACACACATATTCTTGGGTATTCATAAATCTATTCACTTTACAAACAGTGTTGATTAGGACACTATTATACAATACAATATATATATACACAAATTCAATTAATTTATTGATTAATCACATCACATCATCAAGCTGCAGGTGAATTGCTTGGGATGACACATTTCCGTCGCCATCTATCATGACGAAAAAAGTAAAACTCTGAACGAGCAAAGTTCTCATACTTTTTCTCGGACAATAATTTGGATATGACGCCATAGGCTTAGTCCAAATTTCATTTATCGCAATTATGCGTATATATATACATATATGTATATATTTTATTAATATATCCTTTTACAAGAGACTGAATCTTTTCCTCAAATGATCTTAACACACAATCTCTCTTCTCTCTTCTCTCTTCTCTCTTCTCTCTTCTCTCTTCTCTCTTCTCTCTTCTCTCTTCTCTCTTCTCTCTTCTCTCTTCTCTCACTCTTTCTTCTCTTTTTTTTTATTGAGCAATCTTTGTAGACTTGTTGGGATTGTTCGTCATCCATTCTTCTATTTTAGAGAAAGCAATCACAGCTTGACCACTATATCTGATTCCGCTGCCTTGACATGAGAATCCCACTTGTATATCATACTTGTGCTGTCTTTTAACATGCCTTTTGAAACTATTCTCATCTACAAATGGCTTGCCACAATCAGGACAGTTACACCAAAAACCGGTGTGCAATCTTTGTATATGGAATAAAAGGAACGTTCTTTGCTCTACTTTATGACCACAAAAGATACAGTAGTGCTTGCCTTTAGAAGTCATTCCTGAACACGGGACTTCAGTAATTAGACGACTGAGGTTGTGTATGGTGAGAAAAGGAAGACGTCCTTCTTTCAAAGATCTTATTAACCTTATTTTATCAAGGTTCGAAAAAGCTGCCTCATTGACAATTTCTTCCTTCTCTGTCCATGCTTCCACTAAGGCTTCAGCCGTAGTAATTTTACCAGTGAGGAGATAATTGTCAATGTCTATCTCGACTGGATCTACACCTTTCTGAACTCTTATCGATGATGGGGCCTCTTGAATACTCTTTGGAAGATCGGTATATACATTTTTACTTGAACATAAACATTTCCTTTGGTTATCATTATCAACTCCTTCTGGTATGCAGAGAATAACTGAGACGGAGGAGGCATTGTTTTCCTCCTGTATATTATTTTCAGAAATCATATCAACTTGAGATGAAGGGTCTGAGATGATCATCGGTGAAATGTTCTCTTCGACGTTAAGCGTCTCCATTATCGTGTGATAACGTGCGATTGATGAGTCCACTTCTGGTCTCAGTGGATCGTCCGTTGATATACAAGAGGTAGATGACATCTTTTTATTGAAGATTACAAAGTTCTGACCAGTTCTTATGGTAGCACCGAGTGTCAACACATCTTTCTTAAACTTTATACCCTCATGGACATCCACCAAACCTTTTTCAAGCAACGTCGAAACTAACTTGATCGTGTGAGTGTTGATGTTGAGCACTTGAACAACGATATTCTTTTCGGGATTAGATAAATAAGCTTCCAAGATTTCTCTCACGTATTTAATCCAATTACTTGCTTCAAAGATCACATTATCATCATCACATTGAAAAGTAACGGTGTTGTTGACTTTAAATTCATATAATGAATCAGAATAAAGCCGAAAGCTGAAAAGAAAAAGAAAGTTTGACTTTAGCGCCATCTCATGGTCACGTGCATCAATTATTATTTTAGAATTGTTTATGTCAAAAAAGAAAAAGCTTAAACGTTGAAGAATATTTTTCTTCATCATCATTTGATCACTCTTATCTTTGTTTTCACAATTAACCAAATTCAATCGTGACAATTAGTAGCTCTTTTACCGGTGAATCTTTTAGTCTCATCAATCGATACACAATGAATCAATTTGCCACCGATTTTACTCCAGCCTCAAACGCCAATCCCCCTCGCTCCTCAAGTAGATTTGTCTTCGAGGGTAAGTACTCTATCATTTCACTAACTAATGTTGACTAATGATTTACTAATTGTGTAGGATGCATCACCCGAAGAGAATTTGATCGTCACCTTGCCTATCATCGACGCACATTAGAACGTCGATCACCTGCCTTTCAAAGCAAAATAAATAAGCTGATCGACAACATTCTTGGTCACTCTCAAACATTGACTCTGGATGAGAAGCATCTAGCTGATGCTGGACATGCCCTTATTTTCATCCGTAATGGATATCGATTTGTTGATTTTATCAACTTGTACACAATTATTTTTTCAAATGGATTAATGTGCAAGATTTGTGGAGATACCATAGACGAGGGAAAAATGTACTTTTATCAACGTCACTTCAGTAGTGGACGATGTCCTGTCTATATGTTATCAAGAGCTCTCGGAAAATTTCGCGGGTGTTCAGATTTATCCCAAGCTTTTGACGCCAACGAAGAATAAGCTGACTTCTCATTACTCAAAACCCAGCCTAGATGGTGTAAGCTAGAAATTCAATATCTCCTATTTATAACGACGCTTTCCTCGGGCTTTCTTTCTCACAACTTGTCATCGCTTAATTGGGTTCATTATTATCAACATTTGGTAAGTAATATGGTAAGCTATTGAAGCAGGAAAGAGATTTTTCCCTTCTTCTTTTTTTCAACTCTTTCTCTTTTCTCTTTTCTTTTTCTCCCTTTTCTTTTTTTTTCAGAAAAACTATATAGACACAAAGATGATATTAGAAAGTCTTACATGCTTTCTCCTGAATAAATTTGAATCAAGGAGACCTCCGAAGGATGTATTAGCCAAGATCTTTGAAAAGAGCGACCTAATTATTTCTCTTATATCGATGGAAAAGGACTTCGAAAGAAGAAAAGATATCTTGAAAATGGCTGCTGCCGATGATAACTACTACCTCCTGTGTCTTCAAAAGAATATTATTCTAATATCACGATGTAGTGTATATCTTAATAACTATCTAGAGGGAAACAAAACCTGTGAAATCTGTGCCTACTCCTTTCATGTACTTGAGGATTGGATAGAACATGTTAATGATGGGAAATGTTATTTTGAGAATCCCTCAAAACACACGGCCATCTTCTCCGATCTGGAAGTTCTGAATTAAAGTACATCATTTGCTTATCATAAAATCTCTCCCTTCTTTATTGATTCATTTGTTTCGCGATTCAACAATGCCATTTAGTCTCAGACTCTTTCTTATAAAGTTTGCTACTGCCCTAAGATCATAAATGCTTGCGATAGATTTAAGCAATTGAGACGATCCTGAAATAGGTTGGGACTCCCGAATAAAATCAGGGACTGAGGAACGGTTGAGAGGGCAATCATATAAAATATGTTTGGTGGATAACTGTTTCGAGCATCTACAAGTTCTTCTCTGGCTCCACTGATGCCAGAGTCCTTTGACGACATCGATATCCTCCAAAATGTTGACCTCAAATTTCCATATTTTGAGATCTTCGATGATATTTTCATGCAAGATTCTGAGATCCAATTTTGACATGAAAAATTCCCTGACAATGAACGGACATCCGGTTCGAGGTGTCTCGGGTGAGAGTTTCTGATCAAATAAGCACCATTGCGTTGATATTCTTCTCAAAGTCTGATGTATCGGAGAATTATCTTTGGACAAAGAAGGCTTGATCATATTGACGTTCTCAATCAATATGACTTGCTGGATCGATCTGAGTTTTAGGAAGAGGTGACAATGTGCAAGCATAATTGCCTCCGAGATCCTAGGAGAGCAAAAATCGATTGATAGGATCGCTTCATCTTTTTCATAAAAAGTAATCCAAGTTCTCGAATTCAGACACAAGTATCTCATCTCGACTATGGGTACAGAAAGATCTTCCAAAACCTTCATCGTGTTCTGACCAATCTCGATTACGCTATTCTTGGGTTTTAAAACAGGAAGCGTGGATAACTCAAGCAAAAGTTCATCAATAGCTGTTTTTTGATGACAATATGCTTGTATTAGATTCCTTCGGCATGAAGTGAGATGCGTAGATTGCATCACATCTACCGGTTTGAATGATGATAAGATTTGAAGTATGATTGGCCATTTGTTGAATCCCATTATATTAGTGATAATGCTGCCAATTTGATAACATTGCTTGATTATTTGACTGGAACATTGTCGATGTATTAACGGGCCATAATATCTTATCAAAGAATTACAAGCTGTCTCGTATATGTATGGAAATACTCGAGGTGGGCAGTTCATAATAGCACGGCTCTTCCTTTTGATGACCATGGTCATCAGCTCCAATTTTCTTTCGAGTGAAAAGCTCAAGTTTGGATTGCCATTCGAAAAACTTGCCCCAAGGAAGATGATGCGTTCGTTCGATGGAAGAAAAGATATAATCTCCTTATTAGACGTAATGATGATACTTTTGCATTTCTCTTTATTGATTTTAAGTCCGATGAGATCAAGTTGTCCACAGATTTTGATTAGTACTTTCTCCACAAATTTCTCTTTGAATTGAATTACTTCTTTTCTGTCCATAACCGCGCATTTGATCTCTTGAGAGACAATTAAAATATCATCAGCTGACTTAAATGTCTCACAAAAATGCCGTCCAATTCTTGTGAGGAAGACATGGCGAGTAGCGCTATTGTATAATATGGGTCCTGTAAAACTACCTTGCCATGATCCTTTGGCATGTTCCTTGACCATCGTTTCATTGCCTTCTCGGTAATATGTCTTTCTTCTGAGCAGTAGAAAACTCAAAAACTGGCATACAAACTCAGGTACTCCTTTTTCACGTAGTCCATCTAAAGCTTTTGAGAGGTCGAAATTCTCAAACGCATTGGCCACATCAATTGAGATCATAATACGAAATTTTGACTCTTTTCTCCTCAAAGGGGCAATTATTTTGGACAGTTTCGCGAAGATGTCACAAGAGCCTATTCCCTCAGTAAATCCATACTGATGCGGAAAAACTGAGTACTCAGATGTTCTTCTGATGATGGCCAATGAATATGCGTCTAAAACTCTTGAAAATGGATGTATAATGACAATGGGCCGGTATTTCTTTCCATCATTCTTTTCAATCAAAACTACTCGACTTGCGATATATTGATACCCAATGTACATGGCTCTGAATAGCCTTTCGAATAGTGATCTGATCGACATGTCTTTTTCCAACAAGATACCTAGACCTTTGCTAGTCATGAAAGAATGATAGCATGCTTCTTTTTTCTTCATTTTCTTTGAGATCCAAAGCCATTCTTGATTAGAAAGGGGCGGAATTGGACACTCAGGAACTATGCCCGAGAATCTGGATCTAGCTTGCGATGGAGGTTGAAAGTCCTGAAGAAACTTATCTTTACTCTCTTGTAAGGATTCTTTGTGATGAGTTATCAAATCATCCTTAATTTTCGACCAATTTTTGCCAATGATTTTTTCAGCAACGAGCCACGACGGTGTCTTCTTATTATTGATAAACTTGACGAACTTGGCTTTAACTTTGGAAGTATGACGACGTAGCGCAAATGAGCATTTTTCCAATCTTCCTATTAGCTGACACAGGAGACGGTATTTGTCTACAGTGGTGACTTTCAGTCTTTGAATTTTTCGTTTCAGATTCACTTTCTCACGAACCAGGATTCTGAAACAATCATAAGATCGATTTTTATGATCAATTACGCAGCAGCTCATTAGGTTTGTAATGTGAGCATCAAGCTTCGAAACAGCAAAATCCAAATCAGGATCATTATGGCTCATGGATGGGCTTTGGATGCAGATATTCGATAATTTGTTGTAATCAAACATTAATTTCCTCTCTTTGCTTTTCATTTCAGTTTCAAATTCCACTGAAAGGCAGCGGTGGTCTGAAGAATCCAAGTCATAACATGACTGGTTAATTACAACTCTATTGATTGAACATAAGATGATGTCGATCCAGAAATGCTTGTTATGAACGGAAAACGTCCAAGAATCTCGGGTGGTCAGGAAAGCATTTTTCAAATTAAATTTGGACATGATATCCAGGAGCGGAGAGGATGAAGCTCTGACATTATTTAGGCTCCAAATCGGATGTTCTGAGTTCGAGTCTCCCAGTAAGTATACATCATGTCCATTAAAACAATTAGTCATGATTTCTGTGATTTTAGCGTATATACGATCATTATCAGGAAGCCAAGGTCTTGAGTAAAACTCAATTATACCAATTTGTTTTCCGAAATGAACGCCTTTAACTGCAATAATATCCAAGTCTACGGGTTGAGCTACTAATTGCCAATTTCCACTAACAAACAATAAGCAACTATTATTTTCAAATATCTTGGAAGATGGGAGAAGTTGTTGAATATCAGAAGAGCAATAATCATATTTTTCGCAGATCCCAGCGCAGAATATCTCAGGTTGCTTGGAGAGTATGAATCCAATAAGGTCCACAAGAGCGACGGATGATCTTCGAATATTGGCGTGGAAGACTTTAAAATTGCCCATGATGACTGTTGGCTGGTGTAAAAGTCTTTCTCTTGAATGCTTGAGTTTGAGGATGTTCTATTTCTTGGATGGTGGGTGGGTTATTGAAAATCGAGATGAGATAACACTGGGCTTCTATGATGTGAAGATTGAAATCAGACTTGGCTGAGAATAGGGCCCCACAGATGACACACTCTATACAAGGAGAAGAATTAGCTCTTTTTGGAGGAAGTTTGTTCTTGAGAGTTTTAGTCGGTGTGAGCCAGCACTTAAAGTCGAAGCACAGAATAATCCAGTCTGGTGTGCTGAGATATTGAACGAACCTGTTGATATAATACTGTATATCAACGTCCACGATGGGCCAGGAGATGAGTGTCACTTCTGGCAGAAATAGTCTTAAATTTTGAAGTACTTCTTGGTCAATATTCTCGTTGATTTGAGAACAGTACGAGTTCAGCAGGACGTCCGATATGACGATCATAGCAGGAATGGGTTTTGTTGATCGGTGAATATAAGAGAATAAGAGGGTGAAAATAGAGGATGATTGAATGATGTGGATGATAATAGAAAAACTGATAATGGTCCATGAAAGTGATCGAAAATTGTTTGCAGAATGGAACTTTTTCACAAGGCATTGTGGGAACAAAAACTTTACCCAAATGTAAAATTTGGATATGCACTTTTGGTAAATAGTCAGTTGGCGCCTTTTTGTTGATAACGAATGTTTTTAATGAACTTTTCGATCCCATCGCTAACGCTAAAGTGTTGATATGGCGATTTGATGATGCAATTGTTGTAATAAAAGTGATGAGCAGCCGAAGATTTTTGCTTGAAGTCCAGGAAGCACAGGAGGCACAAGAAAATTAACTCTTTATTCAAGATTCTTCTGATGAGAATTCTGTCCGGAAGACACAACCATAAGCACTGATCAAAGAACAGAGGAATAAAGTCTTGGTCAATCTTTTTCCATGTTGACAGAATTTGAGATATATCTGTAAAGGATGGTTCTAGATAAATTTTCACGATTGATGCATCTTTGATGGTATCTTTGTAGTACTTTAGATGATCACTGCTTCTTCTGAATTCACAATCAAAGTGTCTTAGGAGGGTGACTGAGAAAGTTTTCATTTAGCAACAGACTGATGACGAATGGATGAAACAAATTCTTTCCGCGATAACGTTAGCAATTATATTACCGTTTACATATGGAATGATAGTCATACACTTCATTTCATAAAAATGATTTTTGAAAGAAGATTCGTGAAAATAAATGGTCTTGCAAATAATACATTTGTAACCGATCGGGTCAAAAATAGGACCAATTTTGGAGTTCAGATCATCGAATTTGCAGAAAAACAGGAAGTCATCAAAAAAGAGCGGAATAGATGTGATATTCAAAGGTTCAAAGATTGTACGAATGAGGGAATAATTAGTGTCAATTTCACTAGGCTGAATGACCATGTAAGATTTTCTAAACAAATGGGTGAGAATACGAGATCTATTACTGTTAGAGTATAAGTACCGTGTTGTCCGATCAAATTGACGCATGGTGTCCAGTGAAAGAATCATGCTGCAAAATTTTCACGAGATCTTGGGTCGTAAAGTTCCTCACGTGTATGGGGCCGATTATTGAGAACTAACACTTCGCATTCGTTATTAAGCAAATGTTCACGAAAGTCAAAGTATTCCTCGAATTTGGCTGAACAAAAAACACACGAAAAACAATCTTTACGAGTTCTTTGGTATATTGAAATGCGCACAAACTTGAATGGATCACAGAAATACAAGCAAAAACTCCACAGAACTGGAATTAGAGAACTATGTGACAATGCCTCAATTATGGGTCCGAAATCACGATCACCTCGAATAATTTTAATCCTGTGGTTAGCCGAATTTACAAGGGTATTGGTGAACTCAGTATCACGATTTTCGGAAGTTTGATCATATATACACGCACAGTACTCCCAAAGAATATTTGAGGGGAAATCCATCAACCGTTATTATAATACAATTTGAAAGGTTCTTCAATTTCACCACTAGACATCAAACTATTGTTTATGATCGGTAATAAGCACTCGTTTTCATCAAGATGACTATAGAATTGTCTCACATTCTTAAACAGCGAATTACACAGGTAACACGTTAGCGAAAAATGCCGATCATTATTATCGTGGTAAACTATGAAGGTTGATGGATAACACCACCAAAGGTGGTAATCAAACAAGAACGGTGTACAAAACGGTTGGCGCGTTGTTTCAAGAAGTTCAGAGATGGGAATTTCCGTATTGTTCAACGACGGGAGAGATATCTTAGATTCACAATCACTATCCAACTTTTCTTTGAATTTAGTATAAATTTCCAGATCACAAATGAAAAATTTCCTATGACAATATTCAATTAGATCATGAACCGAATATGCCATAAAAACTTAGATGCAGGTGAAGTGAAAGCCTATCAAGTGAATGTGAACACTTTTGAAAACGATTGCAACTTTTGACAGCTTCTTTAATCTATCTTTTCTTGATACTCAAGTAGTGATACTTGGATTCGATATTTTTTCGATGTGATTTTGTTTTGATTTTTTCGATTGAAAAAAGTTTCGAAAAAGTTTTTATTTTAATTGATCTATTATCTTCGCGATTGATTGAATTATGGACATTAAATTAGTGTGACATGATATTTATATTTGATCTAGTTGTGTGAAGAAAATTTATGAATGTGTGGGGGGAAAGTATTTTGTGATGGTAAAGATTTCATTGGGAAATGTGGATTGCCGGCTCTGTGATTTCGATGATATTTTGAGGATCAAAGATTGTCCTGGTTTCGGGAGAAAATGATCATGTAGAAGATGGAAAAGTGATTAAGATCAAATTGGATTGAAGGAGAAAATTCCCCCAGAAGATAATGTTTTTCACGAGAGTGTGTTTCAATGCAATTCAGAAACATTTACAGCAGAAGATCAAGTTCAGTGGGCCTATTACTGTCAGTGAATACATGAAAACTGTTCTAACTGGACCAACGGTGAGCATTTGCAACTCTTAAAACTCTGATTTTTATTGATTGTGTTTTGTTTCACATTTTCCTTCAGGGTTTTTACATGGAAAATGATGTTTTCGGAAAGCAAGGACATTTCATCACGTCTCCTGAAATAAGTCAAATCTTCGGAGAGGTATAAATTTTATTAACTTGAAGAGAAACGATGATAATTTTAAAGGATGACATTTCCTCATTTGAACTCAGTTGATCGCAATCTGGTTAATCAATGAATCAAGACGTTTTAACAAAGAGTGCTTGAATATTATCGAGCTTGGACCAGGTCGTGGTACGCTAACAGCGGATATGTCACGAATTTTGACGAGACTGGGATATTCGAAAGATAAAGTTAAAATCAATCTTGTCGAAGTTTCTCCTCATTTAGCCAAAGTTCAAGAAAACAGATTATGTGGGTCCAACAGTATCGAATGGGATCTCAACTATTCTACCAAAAGCTCAATTACTTCATTGGGATATCCAATCACTTGGTATCAATCTTTTGAACAGGTTCCTTCAGGTGAAGGATTCACCTTTTTCTTGGCAAACGAATTTTTTGACGCTCTTCCCATCCATAAATTCCAAGTAAGAGGCTTCACCAAAAGAATTGAATTCATAACATTATCAAAATATGATTTTATCTCTGTATTTGATTTTTACAGAGGAATTCTGATGGTGAATGGCGAGAAGTCTTGATAGATATCGATAATGAAGGGGATTTCCGCTACATCTTATCCAGACATCCTACTCCTGCCTGCAAATCGCTCATTTCCGAAGAACATGAATCTATGACTCATCTTGAAGTGTGCCCTCAAGCTTTTGTAATAATGGATAAAATTTCTCAACAAATCAATCAGAATGGCGGATGTTGCCTCATCTGTGACTATGGTTTCGATCAAGAATCCAGCGACCCAGAATTACATGATACTTTTAGGGCTTTTCGAAATAACGCCCCTTGGAATCCTCTAAAAGAGCCTGGGCAAGCCGATCTCACAGCTGATGTAGACTTTGTTAAACTAAAAAAACATTTAGAGCAAAAAGTATTGGTATTCGGTCCCACTAGTCAACAAAATTTTCTAATCAATATGGGAATTGGAGTTCGTCTCCAGATACTCATGAATAATGTTCAAGAAAGAGAGAAAAGAGAGGAAATCATGAGTGGAGTAAAAATGCTTCTAAATGAGATGGGACAGCGTTTCAAGTTTATGGCCTTCTATCCATTAGACTCTAAGCCTCTTTTCACTTATGATCCTCCTGGTTTCTTGTTCATTTGCGAACCTTATGAAGGTCAACCGCTCAAATCGGGTGCCTAGAACTATGTTTGTCATGATTTCTTGATAATTTATAATGTACAGATGGCTTTTTTGCCAAAAAAATTAAGTTTGATCCTTTTGAGATGTATAAACGATAATTCAATCCCGAAAAACTGAAACCTCATGCAGCTTAGAAAATTGAATCAATATCTTACACGAATCGATGTCATTTTTTGTGTCCAATTCTCCTTAATTATTTCTCTATCTCATCGATTGGTGAAGCTTAATGATGATTCAGTCTTCTAAAGTATTTGAGGAGTCTTTTGTATGTAGTCTTTTGCTAGATGAGTCTTTGCCTCTACTGCCCGTGATCACAGAAAAACAGCTACAAATGCCTACATGTTGACTCTCAGGACAACTCAAGACAAAAATATCAGATGATGAAACCAGCTAAATCATCAGTGGATAAGGTTGAACGTGCTTGTAGCTCTCGAAGCCTGTGACAAAGATTATCTTCTTCAAAAATCCTTGACTGAGGCATCATGATGGAAAATTCACTTTCAAAATTGACGTAAAAGTGAGAAAAGTTTCACAATAAGTTTGTAAATAAAGTCGTGAGTTGTGTGAGCTCATGCTTTTTCACACTCTTGTAAGATCTTATCCTTTGGAAATCGATTTGACAAGGAAGTTTTATCTTTGAGAAGTTTTTTTTTCGTCTCCTCAATGCGAATTCTGAACCATTTTCTTTTCTGTGTTTCTAATGGAACTTTTGGGCTCTGGTGATATGTGATAGAATCTTGATGTTATTCATGACCTCACAAGAGTATTATTCATTGTGTGGTTGAAAATTTTACTGAAGCATTTCTACCAAGAATTTACGAGCTTTGTTATCTACTCAGGCAATGAATTTGATTGTTTTTTTCCTGTGTTATGAAAATATATTTCTTCTCGATGCTACTCAAACTTGATAGTTATTCTCGGGTAACATTTTCTTTGCCACTTTTTTACGCTTAATAACGATTCTTCATTATTGAAATTAGTTGCTCAGAGTGACCTTTCCTTGTTAGCTAGCTGCTATTACAATGTTTCAGCAATCAGTGCTGTAAATGATCCTTGCCAACATCAATTGAATATACCACAATTAGCTTATCTACAAATTCCAATTATCATTACCAAATAAATTGAGAAAAAAATTATACATGAATTCCAAATAATGACCACCAAAATTTGGGAATAAGATTATACCCCAATCTCATGTCTAAATTTAATAACTCAAGCTTTATCTTTACAAATTTGAGATCATCGAACTTTTGAAATTCATTTGCAATCTTCTAGCGCCGTTTAATCGGGATAGTTTGAGGAATCCGATTATCCATAGACTTCTGAATTATAAAGTTACACATAAAAAATCTCCAGCTCAGCATGAAGAGCAAAGGTCAAGCAATCATTATGGAGCTTGGCCCTCTCGCCCAGGAGACTCAATTGCCAAAATCAGATTACGCTAATGAGTAGGCCTCTTCGGTAGCCAATCATTTTGATTCAATACCAGACTCTCGCCCTTACAGATTATAATACCAGTCTTCAAATAATCAATTTAGAAGAGAAAAGTTACATGGTCATGTGTGCTCGTAAAGATTTCTTACTAACAAGTGCATGTAAAAGTTAGTGAAAAAAAACTGGAGGCTACTGGAAGAGGCTTTATATCATTTTTGGTTAAGAAGCTTAGTCATACAGTCGACTTTTGAAACTTTTCCTAGTCATATAATAAACTCAACTTTTCAAACTTACACTTAAGGGTATTCAATTTTGAGTTTCACAGAAATTACGGCAACACCAGTCACACTAGAAATCAAGAGAAGGAATCCTGTTAGTCTCAATCATTTTGGCCATAGTTTAAATCATTATCTCACAATTGATAAAATCAATCAAATCACAATCGATTTGATTGAAATTAAATAACTCTCATGATTTGAGTGCTCGATCAAGTAACTAATTACACTTAAACAGTCTATCAGTGCTCTATGACAATTTATTTGACCGTGGTTCATTTAAAATGCTCTAATTCTGGAAAATTACAACGGATCGCACCTCTTCGCACTCATCATAACTTTTGAATGGTTACGATTTTTGAAAAGATAATGAACTCAGCTCAGCTGTTTTGAGAAAATTGGATGGAAATGTCAATCAGGCTGAACACTTGTGGCATGTTATGAACCACAGATACTGTAGCTGTGTTATGAACTTCCCGATGAGTCTCGAGCATCAGTCTCGATTCTTGAGAACATATGGAGAACTTCAAACGGCTCATGGGTAGAAAATAATCATATAACGATCAGAGTATCTAAGGCAGAGCATTACATCTGATCCTCGATTGTTTTATTTGGTACCTTTTTTTTGGGAGATTCTTTTCTGTGACAAAAAATGAAAATTCTCTTCCCATCTTTGGTGTTGATAGTGCTCCATCTGATCACAATCGAAAATTCAGTGCATGGTATGTTGAAAAGGAGAGTTAAAGGATCTTCAAGCCTATTCATACATTTTAATGATAAAATTTTCAACTTACAGCTCGAAAGCCGATTAAACTTAACTGTCCAGCTAGAAGAAAAGAGGCTCTGAAAAATAAAGGTTCGTATTCTCAACTATTGGAATTTTTTCAATCCATGAACCTCTGATTTTGATGTCTAATTTTTTCAGAGAAAGACGACTACATCCCAGCATGTGAACCTAATGGTGATTTTAGCCCGAGACAATGTGGACCTCCCCCATATTGTTTCTGTGTTAGACCTAATGGTGAAGAAATACCTGGGACTCGAAATTTGGCTGAAAAAGTCAACTGCTAGAGAAAAGGACTGTGATTAAAAACTATAAAACACTACAATAGAATTTTCAATTCATTGATTGGAAAAATGAATTGATATAATAATTGAATTATTCGATTAACCAAAATCTTGTTAATAAATAGTGAACAGTTTTGCCCACAAATTCTATGGAAAAAATTCTTTTGACAATTTGAGTGAAAATCTGACCAAATTCAAAGTGATCTGCCTCCGTTAAGACTTATAACAATCATGTTAAAGAAAAATGAGTGGTAAAGGTAAAGGTTTCCACATTAAGTTCGGAATAGCCTTACAATTATCTCTCAAACATTCTCAACTTTATTAGCTCTCTCTCAAAATTGCATGAATGGTCATATAGTCATACATGAATGAGACCGACCATATTCATCGTTTTTGTATGTTTGGGTATATTTTATATCATGAAATTGTACTGATTATCATTTAAAATTTGAAATTGATGAGATAAGCGATTGAAAAGATTACGAAAATACTCCTAGGGTTGGTAATAAAGCACACTAGAAAGCGTTTTGGTGACAATTTGACTGTGGATCAATCGAAAATCGCCTCATTTTAACTGACAATAGATTTCTTATTCAATTATTATTACTACCTCCAACTTATTCAGTTTCCAGGGGAAGAAGTTTCTTCAAATCGGTTTTCCTGTTGCAGCTCAAAAATAGAGAAAAAAGCTCGAATGTTTGTAATTTTCGCGACGTGTTTTGAGCTTTTCAACGAATAACATGATAGCTTCACGCATTTAATTTGATTTTAAGAAAGACATATGGACAGCTTATGAGCAACTTAGGAATACAATTATACTATGATCAGAGTATTTAAGAAAAATTATTATATCTACAGCAACCAATAGAGTTTTTTAATCAGTACAATTACTTTGGTTGATTCTTGTTATTTTTCTCTAGTGAGGAATGGAATTCCTTTCCTTCTCTTCCCTACTGATAGCGTTCTATCTGGTCACAATAGAACATTCAGTACATGGTATATTGATGATTAAATTTAAGGAATATTTCACCTCATTGATACATTGTTGATGATTTCTATTTGAACAGCTCGAGACTCAATAAAACTAGATTGTAAAGCTCGAAGGGAAGAGGCTTTGAAATATAAACGTATGTACTTCAAACTATCGAAAATTTTTCAACTCATGAACCCGCAATTTTGATGCCTAATTTCTCAGAGAAAGACGACTTTATTCCCGCATGTAAGCCGAATGGGGACTTCAGCCCGAGACAATGTGGACCTCCGCCATATTGTTTTTGTGTTAGACCTAATGGTGAAGAAATACCGGGGACTCGTAATTCGGCAGAAAAAGTTAAATGTCCCGAGTCTAGAATTCGTCGGAGAGCAAGAACAACTAAAAAATTGAAAATTGATAAGAGTGGCTAGGATTCACGACAAATCCTCCTTCTATTTGAAAATATGTAAATGTTCCAATTTCAGAATTCTTCGATGGGGACGGACAACTAGAAAAGAGAAAATGAATAAGAAAGGATAATCAAAAATTACCCTGTTTACAATCTTTTTTCAGGAAGATTCAAATCGAAAATTGGTACATTTGCCTCAGATTTTCAATTTTAACCTTATTGACAGATTGCAATCATGTATGAAACATAAATGACCATGATATGGTGGAAATGATCATTGTTTCGTTATTTTGAAGAAGTATCTTCCTCATCAGTATCAGTAACTTCCAATAATGAAGAGAGCTCAATTTGAAGAAGTACAGTGTAGTTTGCTCATAGATGTAATGCATCATTTCAGTGTTGTGAGAAGTGGCCATTTCTAACAATATCATAGGAGAAATTCTCCTCACAAAATTTGATCAGCTGAGAGGTAATAAGCCACTTAATCCTAGAATTTTCCCCGTTCATATGATTTGCTTTCCGAACTTATACTTGAAGTAATCTAGTGAATTCAAATGAACCCCTTCGAAATTGCACCAATACAAGTCATACGAGTAGTAGAAATCAGAGAGAAGAATTCTATTCTATTCATCCATCGTTTAACATGTTCTAGTTTATTTTGCAATCGAGAAGTAATGGAATAACTGATTACTCTAGATCAGCTCGACAAGAATCTGTGACAATTTATTTGACCACAGATCATTCAGTCTTATTGTATCTGGAAATGAACAATGAATTTAATATTCAGTTTCTGGCAAGAAGATGAACAGTTTTCCTGTTGCATGAGCCTGAAAATAGACAAAAATATCAAAAAACATGAGCGATCGTGAAATGTTTTAAGATTTTCAGCGTACAACATGATAGCCTTGAGTATAAATTCAATTCAATTCATGAGAACATATGGACAACTTGCAAACATGAATCACAATATGATTCGAGTTACAAAGACGTTAAAACAAATCATATCTAAAATCTCCAATTGAATGCAATCATTTTTTTGGATTCTTGACACTTTTTTGGGGTGAAAAATGAAAATTCTTCTCTTATCTCCGGTATTGATAGCTTTCTATCTGATGGCAACCGAACATTCAGTTCATGGTATGTGAAACGTTTAAGCTTGTTTACACATTTTTGAAATTTTCAATTTTAATAGCTCCAAAGCCAATCAAACTTAACTGTCCAGCTAGAAGAAAAGAGGCCCTGAAAAATAAACGTTTGTATTCTCAACTATTGAAATTTTTTCAGTTCATGAACCTCTGATTTTGACGTCTAATTTTTTCAGAGAAAGACGACTACATCCCAGCATGTGAACCTAATGGTGATTTTAGCCCGAGACAATGTGGACCTCCGCCATATTGTTTCTGTGTTAGACCTAATGGTGAAGAAATACCTGGGACTCGAAATGCTGCTGAAAAAGTTAAATGTTCCAAAAGGAATCGTCGAAGAGGAAGAGCAACTAGAAGAGGGTAACAGTTTAAACTGTGTATATGTATGAACACAAAACCATCATCTTATTGTGAATATGATCATTGTTTCTTCATCAAGAGGAAACACTTTGGTCACTTGAAATATCAGTATTTTACAATAACAGTGATAAAACTGAAATTCTTGAAACTCAATGTATAAATTATATAAGAATTTCAAGAGCATCTACATGTATAATCCATCTTCAAGAAGAAGTAATTTGTTAATAGATAAAATACATCCTGTTAATGTATCAGGAAGTGGCCATTCTTTCTTATCTACCAATTTCATGAGAAATATTTTTTTCGCCATCGATCATCAACCGAAAACGAAGGTCTTCAAGATATTCACTGTATTCAAAATATTCAGGCCATGGATAATATCATGATACTAATTCGTTTGTAGAGGACCATCAAAAAACTTCCTCTTCTCAGTTTGGACACATCCACAAATTTTGTGTTAACTTCTCAACTTCATAGCAATCTACTTACTTGAATAGATGCTTCTATCCGAACCTTGACTTGAGCATATTCACACTTTTGGATAGCCAAAAAAAGGAAACTTTGCTCCCAGCATTTATCCATTAGATCCTTGGACAGGTACAGGTGTAAAACACGAGGACCTATGATCTTGATCCACCTGAAATTTGATTCTTATTCCTGATTCCTGCTAGCTATAGCTCATTTTGGCAAGCTATGAAATCCTTGGTCTAAAGTATTAATCAAGATTTATGTGCGACTATTTAGCAAATTATTTTCTTTCTCTCTCTCACACATCAAACTTAAGAAAATTTTATCAACCGATTTTGCCTTCCGATTTGAAGTTCGCGGAAGAAGTGGTCCTCTCAAATTTTTACTTACATACACACATACACATCAAGTCCTCATTACCATCTTGACCATCATCATCTATCGACGATGTAATGCGATGATTGTTGAGTAAATACATTCCATATCGATATTGGAAGGAAATAATAACGGCCTTGCTCTAGGGTCCACATCTTGAAAACTTACACACACTAATACACACTCTCACATACACCAAAATTTCATTTTCAAATAAATTGAACCTTATTTCATCTTCGATAGAGTGTGTCTCTCTCTCTCTTTCTCTTATCTCACTTTTATTTCTGATCACGATTCTCGATATCTTGAATATTTGGTCGAAATATTTCGTTATCACCCGGAAGCAACGGATTTCACAGCTTATTCGGAAATATTCGTAACGAATACCCACTAATCTATAATTCTGATTGTCCCAAATATTCCCATTTTCATGGATACTCAAGATTTAAATACGTTTCATATATATTATTGATTCATTCATACCAAAACGCTACTAAACGCTACTCACTTATCAGTCAATACACATTTGTTTCTTCTTCTTTATACACACAGCTTTCAACATTGTGTCAATATTTTCTTTCGCTCTCTTAACACTTATAAGAACAATGTCCATAAAAAATCCTTTCCCTTTCCATCAAGTGGGAAAAAAATATTTGTCTAACGGTAAAAAAGCCATTCCTAAACTGTACTCATTATTGATAATAATAATGATGATAATATTTCGTATTTCGTAAAAAAAGGAGAGTTTGAGAGAAAAATCTTCTCTCTTTCTTTCTCTCTCTCTCTTTCTCTCTCTCTCTCTCTCTCTCTCTTCTCATCTGATCAAGAAGGCTCGATTTCACTTTCTTCCTGACTCTTTTGTGTCCTTACTTCTCAGTATTTCTCAGTGTATATATATATTTTAACAAGAACGATCATCAACATCATCAGGTCCACTCGTTTACCATTCAGGCTTGTTCATGTCCTACTTTCCTCGAAAACCACTCCAAAGTATTACACACACACACACACACACCACACATATTCATTCATTCATTTCATTTCAATCGCTTTTGCTTGATCCAGTCAGCATTTAGCGATCTTTCTGACTTCCTCCCCAAAAACTTGCCGCAAATTCCAGTTGATAACAGTGTCCAAGAGAGAGAGAGAAAGACTCCTCTCTCATCGACGTAAACAGTCGACTGAGGATGCGGCGGAAAAGTATCAGGAAGTGAAATTGAGTTCCTTGATGATGGAAATGTCTTATTCCTATCTCTATCTCTCTCTCTCTCTCTCTTTCATGTAGCTTCATTTAAGTTTTCGACCATCATCATGAAATGATCGCTTCAGACGGACGTGAACAAAATCAAGGTAGGAGGCTGAACGGAGGAGAGAGAGAGAGAGAGATGGAAAGTGACCAAGCTGATAGGATAATTGTTGTTGAGGGAAGATTGTTGGTGAAAGTGAGTGGAAGAATGATTGAAGTAGAAGAAGAAGAAGAAGAGAAAATCTAAATTGGAACTAAATTCATTATAGCCAATTGAATTCAATTTTTCATGAGTAAATATGAAGAATTTAGATATTGGATTGAATTGATTTTTCTCGATTTTTTCGATCCGAATTGATAATTGTTGATCACCGGACAAATGAGTTCTCACACACAGACAGTGTTGTGATGTGGAATGGTGTATTTATGATATGATGTGAGTTTTTTTCAGGGAATAAAAGTGGAAGAGAAAAAAATGGACTTTTTTGTGTATGTATCATGGAAGCAATTAAAAAAATTTAATATCAATTGAGTTTTTGCTCCTTCTCGATAGCATGTTTGATTTGTTGGTATGATGTTGAATTTTTGAGTGATTCTGAGGCACAATTGTTCAACTGTTTTCCATTGGCAACGGCTGGTGATAATTTTTTGGTGTAAGTTTTTTTGTAAAAATCGGAGAATAGAAATAGAAACAGTATTCCATGGCCGCCAATCCAGCCCATAAATGCATTAGGAAAATTACATTCTCGGAATAAAAGTTGAAATGAGTGAGTAAAAATGGCCACAAACTGTATCATTTGGAATGCAGTTAGATATCGCTTCCATCGAAGATATTTGTTCATATGAGGTCCAATGGCAGCCAGTCCATAGTATGTGTACATAATTACATGGATGAAACTATTCAAGAAGGAAAAGAATGTTGCATGTCCACCTAAGAAAAGAAGATAGGAAAAAAAGTTCACAAGTTAGTGATAATGATGGAAAAACGTTTTGTTTAACAAATTTAAATTTTCAAGGTGTCAATGAGGAAAAAAGAGTCTAAATATTTTGAATCGTCATCAATAATTGGAAATGAAATTGCAATAGTCGCCTGATTGTAATCATTGTGTTGTGTTTATCAATTAAATGAACAAAATGATGATTAAAAGAAGCAGAAAATAATTATTGATGGAAAGAAGAACGAATTCTTCTTTCTCTCTCATGTTTTAAATGCCAGACTGTTTGAGTGAAGGAAGAGAGAGAGAGAGAGAGAGAGAGAGAGAGAGAGAGAGAGAGAGGAAAAAATTTTTCTGTATCAAAAACATATCAAGTGTTAAAAAGTGATACGAAAAAAAGAGAGTAGTACACCTTTTGTGACCTGTTTTGTGACACTAAATTCGGACAAAATTTTAACATGACATGTATTGGGTAAAGTTTACGATCCGTATAATCGTCGATATACATCATCCTTTAATCGTTATACAAAGTGAAAGAATAGTTGAAAGGTAAAAAGAGTGAGATAGAAATAAAGATCAACAGCTATTGTTACTTTACTTTATTTTCTTTAACTAACTATAACACTATCACTATTTGGAATACAATTTAATCTGACATGAGACATCTTGTTGTTATTGTTGCTGCTGCTGTTAAAATTGTGGCCAGATAGAGTGACGATAAATGAAATGCGAAAAGAAGACTTAATACTCAAGTAGACGAAAAGAGTGAGAAAAATAGATCGAAAAAATGTAAGTAAAAGTTCTGATAGATAGGTATATACACTTGATCCTCTCTCTTTCTCTCTCTCTCATTTTCGGGAATACTTGAATGTGTATCAGTCTAAGCTAACTAGTAGGCCAAACCAAGCATGAATGTAAAGGTGTATGTAAAAGTAATACACAAAAAAAATACAAAAAAAATTTTGCAGACCGGTTCATGAGAATCTTTTCTTTCAATCTTTTCAAGCCCGGATATTATCATCATCACTACTATTATTATTACTATGATTATCATTTTACTGATAGAAGAAAAAAATTTGAACATTATATGCGTATATACGTATTTAAATTTGCACGTATCATGTGCACACATCTTATGAACTTTGAATGCAAGTGATGTATAGCATGCTGGGTGGAAGAAAGAGAAAGTTATATGTTTCCATGAACAACGATTGAGGTGAATTATTTCCTCAAAGGTTTATCTAGATGATAAACTTTGATTTTAACAGTTACCGAAGAAAGTTTTCACACACACACACACACACACACACACACACACACACACACACACACACACACAAATAACATACATCTCAAATGTTTAAACACCTTCTCTATCAATCGGTAATCGAGGAATCTATTTTCACCATCGATTTTCCTTGAATATTTTTTTGTAAGGAAATTGGTTGCAATAATTTAACAGTATCAAATATGAAAGGTTACTTGTACTGGTGATTAGCTTTATTTTGACTTATACGTTATACGGACAAACAAAAAATATCAATGCGTCATAATATGATGCGATCTGGGCTACTAATCAATAGGAATTTTTTTTTTCACACGAAAACAGATTCCTTTTTAGCCTAAAAAAGCGCAGATATTTTCCAGAATCCTTATCTCAGAAGAGGAAAGTCATACACAATGAAACTGATTAAGCATACTAGTAAGGGGAAAAAAATATCACAGAAACGATCAGTATTTCGAAATATATATCAATTGTTTTGGCAATCTAATACGTTTGCATGTGTACACAGCTAATCACATCTCTTTGGGGACGATCATGATTTTCTCAATAGTGATGAAATGCGAAAAGATGCAGGGAATCCCTGAATAAATAAATTAGTACGAGGTGAACAATTTTTTCTCTCTCCTACTGCCAAAAAAACGGAATCAAGTTCTTTCACATCTTTGTATCAATAACCCTACAGATATACACATAAGATTCCTTTACTAGTGTCGGAATTCCCGCCGTTTCAATGAGATATATAAAACTAGTTCTTTTACCCTGGACATTTGGAAATCTCAATGGTCACTAACACATACCACATCTCATTAGATGATCATGGTGATCATCATGATGATGACGGTGGTGTTTGGGTCACTCCTCTTTCACTTATGTACGTATGTATATACACATACACAAGTTAGTTAGCCTTTTGGAAAATTCCCATCAATTATCAGAATGAAAGATAGAATGAGAGAGAGAGAGAAAGAGAGATGGAGAGAATGTTCAACTGGAATTGCCAAAAATCTTTGGAACTCATCACTGATTGATATACCGGTTTGGTGTGTGAGTGTGTATAATATAGTTGAAATGAATTTTGCTATTCAAATGATTATCATCGATAGACTATTCACATATATATAATATATAGCTGCCGGGAAAATGACAATATCGCGTGACTCAGTTCATCCAATCGACCGGCAAAATGATTTTTCATCTCTTAGGAATAGCTAGGCTAGTATCAAAAATAAGCAGGGAAACAATTCCAAAGGGCAAACACTCACATGGGAAAAAATAGATGGATAGATAGATAGATAGATAGATAGATAGATAGAGAGAGAGAGAGAGAGAGAGAGAGAGAGAGAGAGAGAGAGAGAGAGAGAGACATACGATTACATTGGAGCCTGAAATGATAAGAACTTGGTACAATTCAAGATATTCGAGATGCATTCTCTATCATTGGATATGAGTCATGTATGATTTGACTTTCAACTTGGTGGCATCAAGTGTATCCAAATAAGAATTAAGCATGCAGATAGATAAGTAAGTAAGTAAAGATTGCCAATATATCATGACTTGACCTTTGGTGTAAAGATTATCACATTTCTCTTTCTCTCTATCTATTCTTCTCCTCCCATTGAAAAGAAGACACACATACACACTCAAATATTGGAAAAGATCACAATCAATTGTAAGCATTAGCCTAGTGCACACCAGCATCATCATGATCAACATCATCTATTTTTCACTCGATTGGCTATGTCAACTTTTCACATCTTGATTTATCAGTGGAAGAGAGAGAGAGAGAGAGAGAGAGAGAGAGAGACAAAATGACGAAAACTTGATTAACAGTGCTGATAGTGTGCATTGTTTTTCGAGGGGAAAGAAGAATAATAGATGATAATTATCATCATCATTTCTTACTAGAAAAAAGAACAAGAAAAATGAAAAGGAGAGAAGAAGAACGAGGTACATGATGAGAGGAAGTTGAACAAATCAAATTCGAAACAGAGAGAGAGAAATGAGGGAGACAGGGAAAGAGAGAGAGAGAGAGAGAGATACATTATGACTAATTGATGGAATGATTAACTTACCAGGAACAAATTTAACTCCCCACCAAACACTGAATGGCATGATTCCATGATGAATTACATGTAGAGTGGTTATGTGGTCATATTTTTTCCGTAAAACAAAGAATAAAGTGTCACAAAATTCGATATACTTTGTAATATAATAGAACCATGAGGTCTTGGCCATCAGTATGGCGTCCGGTGAATATGAATAATCAACTGGTTGACACTTGTAACTATAATGTGTTAGCCAGCCACTTTTACCATAAAAGTATACAATCAAAGCACTGATGATGACCATTATAAAATTATAGGCAATCATAAGGCCACGCAATTGGTATGGTGGACGATTTTTCATAAGTTTTGGTCCCAAATGTTTAACAAAATAAACATACAATAGACATATAGTTATGGTTGACCATGGTGATGACATTAGTGGCCAATTTTCGACCCTTTTATCACTTAATGCCATTATACGATGATACGTAGAGGTGATTGAGTTTAACATTTTTGCTATTGATTTGAATTATGTGTATGTATGAGAATTTGAATTATATGGCTTTAAATTGAGATGATGGCTTTGCGTTCAATGTCTATGGACAAAATTAATCTTCTTTATCTTCTTTTCTTGGACAATTAAGTGAATTCTTTCTTTTTTTTGCTTCTTCAATCCTTTTTCGATTTCTTTAAACACATATACAGTGTTATATACACATAAACACACACCTTGAAGTTATCAAGTGGATTTTGGAGGAGGATGGCAAGAATAAATGAGCAAAACACACGAGAGAGAGAAGACAAAGGAAAAAACAATATATATTGAAGTTGATTGGGTTTGAAAAAAAAATATTTTGAAGAAGACAAAAGGAGCAAATAATAATAATTGCTACTTGACTGTGGTGAGAGAGAGAAAGTGTGCGATTGAAGATGATGAATGGAATAACCATACACAGGTACACACACACAAGCGATTCACGACACTGTATGACGATTTTTTTTCTGTAATCAACGTTGACACACACAGACAGTGTCTAAATCAAATAATGGATTGGGATGATAGAAAAAAAAGGTGAAAAAAGTATACGATAATGTGTATATCGGTTGATTCTCGTGGCAAAGAAAAAGCGATGAACTTTTAGGAACAATCTGTCGATGAAATAGTGAGAAAATAAGTCCAACGAATCACTTGAGACGTTATAGCAATTGAACGTCTGAACGATTTTCTATTCGCTAGAATAGGAGAGCATTTTCTATGATGCTAACTACAACTATGTTGTTCGTTGTCACAGTGAGAGAGACAGAAAAGATTCTTATAATATAATAAAATTAGTAACACTAACTTCTCATGAGAGAGAAAGCAAGTTTCGGTATGTGAGAGAGATGAAGAGAGTGAGAAGGAAAAAGAGAGAGAGAGAGAGAGAGAGAGAGAGAGAGAGAGAGAGAGAGAGAGAGAGAGAGAGAGAGAGAGAGAGAGAGAGAGAGAGAGAGAGAGAGAGAGAGAGAAAAGAGGGAGAAGAGAGGGAGCAGATGAGTAAAATTGATTTACGAGAGAAGATAAGAATTTTGTCTTTATTAACTTACATCTAGAAATTCATCAAAACGTCCATGGAAATTTTGGAGGGAGAGAGAAAAATTTCAATTTACCGGGGAAAAATCAATGAGTAATTGGGAAAAATTGATGATGCAAAACGGTGGTGATGAGAGCGGATAGGTTGATCAACTTTTTATAAGAAAACTTTTTTTCGAGTAAAGAGAGAGAAAGTGGAGGAAAGAGGAGGAGGAGAAGGAAGATCAGGTGAGATGTTAAAGACTGGACCAATAATAAAGAGTGTGTATAAACGAAAGAGAGAGAGAGAGAGAGAGAAGGAAGAGAAGAAAGTGAGAGTTTGCCCTGAAATGTTTTTGGGAGAAAACAAGCATGCCCGCAAACCATGATTTTTGCTTGATCCGGAAAAGAATCAGTAAAAGTCAGATTAAGCTTAAGTATTCAATTCAAATCAACTCATCACTACACGATTAAAAGACAATGAACGAACTTGTAGATGACATTCATCGATACGTGAATTGAGTCCTCTCTCTCTCTCTCTCTCTCTCTCGTTCTCTCTCTCTCTCTCTCTTCCTGATACTCATCGACCATAGGTTAAGCTTGACCGTGATATTGGCTTACCTTTGACCATTTTGGTGATCCTTGAAACCTTCCACTGATAGTGTCAGGGTTAAGCTAGATGGCTAGTTCGATGAGAGGGGGGAAAGCAGATGATTGAGAAGAGCAATTGAATTGATGCGAGGAACTGATCATTTCAAGATCACTTGAGCTGCTCATGATTTTTGGCCTCATTCATTTGTTGAACATTTTCTTTTATCAAATTGGAGAGGGATGGATAAAGAGGAGACAAATGCATATTCAGATCAAATGATGCTCAATCAGGCTAGAAGAGGAAAGTTGCCATCAGATGATATTGGAATAGTTTTTGATGAGAAAAATTTTTTTCATCATTCTCTGATTGCGTAACATGAAAATCAAGAATCAATTCATCTTGATAGATCAACTTTAAGTGTATCCAAAATATTGCCAGGGTTTTCTCCCTTTCCTCTACCTTTTTCTCGATTAAAAAACCGTTTTTTACCACTTTGCGATGACATTTTTCACTAATTTAAACCATCAAAAATCAATCATTTACCACCAAAGTAAATCATTCAGAAGGCTCTTTCGTAATCTTTCGTATATATCGAGTGGAAAAGAGAGAAAAATAGTAAAGAGGAATAGCCACAAGTTTCAATTTATCCGTGTGTAAGTACAGTGTATATGAATTCTGTCAGATAAAAGTGTATGTGTGTAGAAGGCGAGAGGAAGAGAATGATTTCCATGGTAACTTTCATGGTAAAAACAATATGAATTCTAATGAGATTCGAAATTATCATGAGATGAATCAAAATTGATTTACATTTGTCGGTGAGAAAAGAAAAAGAGCAGAATCGGAAGTGTTGATAAGAGAAAGAGAGAGAAAGAATTGAATAGGAAATATATTTTTCACATCAATTCACGTCCTTATATGTATGTGTATATGCATAATGGAAAAGTATAAAATTGTCGGAAACATAAGTGCTGGTGCCCATGGAATTGTACTCGAAGCAATTCGATCGCCAACATTCAATTCAGAATTGATATCATCTCGTGAAAAATCGGAAAAACATTTTGCTATAAAAAGAGTTTTCATTCGTAAACAAAATGTACCACTATCGGTGATCAGAGAGATTAAATCGCTACAACTACTGGACAATCATCCACATGTGAGTAATTATCATTCATCAAGCCAAGTCATTGGTTTTCACTTTTCTACACACTCTCGATGTCACACATTTATATATATTTATTTATAAAATATGTACCTCTTTGATTACCTCCGGAAAAAGGGAGAAAAAGTGTGGCGGGAAAAAATTATTATCATCATCACAATTTTCTTTACACTTTTCCCAATCTAATCAAGAAATATCGTTCAAGGGCATCGGAAAACCAGAAGAAAGAGGGAGATTTTTCCACTCTCATGTCCAATAATTTTGTTTACAAACGTTCGTTTAACGTAATTTGCAACAGTAAAACGTTAAAACATCTTCATATACTTATTTATTTATTTTCTTTCTCTCTCTCACATTTCCCAATCGATAGATAATCGTACTGTTGGATATTTTTGTTCAAGGATCAAGTGTAAATCTGGTATTTCCTTTACTTCCCATCAATTTGACAACATTGATTTACGAATATGATCTTAACGGCTATCAACGATCAATGTATACATTTATGATTTTAGATGGAATAGATTATTGCCATCGATATCATATACTACATCGAGACCTTAAGCCATCTAATCTTTTGATTGATTGGGAAGGTTTTTTGAAAATTTGTGATTTCGGTCAAGCAAGATTGCTTAGGAACAATGATGAATCGGACAATAATCAAATGCTATCACATCAAGTGTGTACACGATGGTATCGTTCACCTGAACTTCTATACGGCTCAAATTCGTATGATGCATCCATCGATCTATGGTCAATTGGATGTATTGTTGGGGAGATGAATCAAAAATTGCCACTTTTCAGAGGTGATTCTGACATCGAACAATTGTGTTTGGTGGTAAAACAATTAGGGAAACCCCCTGAATCATGGTCAAAAATGCCAGATTACAACAAAGTTACCATTATTTTTGATGATGATGATGACGATAATGATGATGGTTTAAGCGTTGAATCATCGAAAACAAATAGGAAAAAAAGCCCAAAGTGGCATCAAAGGCTATTGGACAATTGTGGAGACAATATTGCAGTGGATTTTGTTCGTCACTTGTGTCGGTATGAGGAGCGAGGAACCAGCAAAGAGATGAAGAACCACAAATATGTTGAACATTTCCAGTTTGAACAGTTTGATCGTAGACAATTAATCAGAGCTGACAAAATAAGACAATTGATTGGCCCTCCTAATCACCGTTTCAACAAATAGCCATAGTGGTTAACTCTGGGAAAAACCCTTTCAAGGGCATTGACAGAGCCAATGCTCTTTGCTCACCCTTACGCACGCTGTGAGCATCAAAGCATTCTGGGAATACTCAATGGGTTTTCTTGCATATACACATGAGAAGGCTCAGTATTATTTTATGAATAGACGATAATATTTACAAATCCTGGCGAAGTTAATCGGAAGGTTTGGGAAAGAATTCGTTGATTATATATATAAGTCGGAAAAAACGACTCAAATTGAAGTTCAATAGTCATTCATCTCAATTGGGCTTCTAGATCGAGAATCCATTGGAAGAGAGGGTCTTTCAGATTCGGATGACATGATAGAGCTACGCTTTGATTCCTTAAAGCTGCCTCTATCACCTTTCTCTCCTCTCGGACGATTTTCACGAGACCTTTCACGAGACCTACTTCTACCCCTTTTACGATCTCTTCGTTCAGCTCGGCCTCTCTCATCTCGTTCTGATCTATCTGACCTATCACGATCCCGTCTATCCCGTCGATCTCTACGATCCCTGTCTGATCGATCTCGATCACCTCGATCGCCTCGATCACCTCGATCACCTCGATCACCTCGGTCAGGTCGACGGCCTTCAAATTTATTATCCATCCGCGAATCCAAGCGTCCATCACTATGGGAATGGATAATGATTAGTTCAAAATGAAAAAATAAAATTTTGGTTAAAAAATACTTACTTTTCTTCATATCTATTATCTTCTCGACCTGAATGTTTAGCATTCTGATCTGGACCCCCTCTTCTCGTACCCCCTAAGCCACCTCCTGAAAAATAGAACGATACATTTGAGAAAAATTTCTAGACAGTTAAGTTTCAATGAATCACTTACCTAATCTTCTCGGCAACCAGCCTTTGACAGTTCTACCTCTCTCTACATCAACCAAAACTCGACGGCCGTCAATCTTCTTACCATCAGCATATTTGTAGGCAGCTGTAGAGAAAAAGTTTGGAAAAACGGATTATATGTGAACATACTTACCAAGAGAAAGAAAGAGGATTGATAGGAGAGCTCGTAAGCTTTGGTCTATCATATTACTAACCAGTTAACACACAAGTTTATCGTGTCACTAGTAAGTGATGAATCAATGAATTGAAACTAATAGTTGGATTCATTTTCTTCTTCTTATTGTAGCTGAGAAACAACTACATACTGTATACAAATACATCATTTTTAACGTCTAGTAACTCGATCAATCTTGTGATGGTAGACAAAAACTTTGGATAGAATGTATACATATATACCTGCGAATAGCTTTACTCAGAGAGCAAATCAGCAGATAACCTACTTTCTTATCATCTTCATCTTCATCATCATCATAACGCTGAATAAATCATCTTAGCAACTAAGCATTCCTAGTTTGACTGAGATATTGCTTGAAACAAATTTTCTATTCCATAAAATGGATTCAAGAATGAGAGAAAAACATGAATCTAGAGACATTTCCTGGTCGAGCAGTCTTACCGTAACTGACACATCTATGATAGTAAGTGTTTGGCTGAATAAATAAATAATGGTTCGAAATACGCAAGAAACACAGTGTCGAGGGGTGGAAGAGAGAAAGAAAGAGCAATAGAATAGTTTCCTAATGATACCTACCGAAATTTTCCACTCAAAAATTGTAAACAACTAAAATTGGCAACAAAATGATGCATTGTTCAGATGCATCTATCTAAAAACATTCGATAGATCGAAGTTTCCAAGATTGGCCATTTATATTTCGAAAGAGGGGGAATAATGATAATCTTACCGGATAACACATAATCTTACCGGTGATTTCTTACCCTTATTACTTTTCATTCCACAAGCAAATCCTAGTGTTCTGATAATAATAGATTTCCAATGGAAATAGCAGAGAAAATTTTTTTGTTCATCATCATGACTACTCACATACTTACACTCGACGACTTAAGCGAACGATGGAATATGGATGATTGATTGTCTTAGTCACTGAAAATTGTGCAAAAATGCTTACAAGAAAACAACCCATCTACTAACTTACTCAAATGACTAAGAGAAGCGTCACAACTTTGTGGTGGTCGAATTAGGATCCACTTTATCAGAGAGTTTATAAAAGAAGCAGCACAAATGTGTTTGTCTCTTTCTCATTATAGAGATAGACATTATACTTACCATGCATATCTCTCTCATGTTCATATTCAATGAAAGCATAACCACGAGGTTTAGGACTTCCTTTTTCATGAACTATTACTACCTGCGAATGTACACACAAAAACACATCATTTTTCATCATTTGAATCCTAATTTTGCAATCAATTTTACCTTTCTAATTGGTCCATAAGCTTCGAATTCCCTTCTCAACTTCGATTCGGAAGAATCATAATTTATACGTGCAACAAAAAGTGTCTTATATGGATCAGCTGTGGCATCTGGATTCTCTTGCGGTGCCCATGATGCTATACCTCGCTCTAATTTATATGCAATCTCTTCAGCTTTCTCTTTTTTCTTTCTATTTAATCGTTCCTCTTTTGTTTCCACACGCTTCGGTAATGGAGCTTCATTTGCATCCTAGAACACACAGACAAATGATTCATGTCAAATGAACACATAGAAACAAAGACAGAGACAATGAATATATGGAAAAGTGAGAAATGAAATAAACTTCAGATACATTAACACCCATAAAATTACCTCAAATAATTGCACCAATTCGCCAATACCAGTGTATCCTTTGGTTTTCTTTTGAAATGGTAACTTTTCGGTGGGTGGCAAAAATGGTATTGGATCTCGAGGAGCAAACAATTGTAAAAGATTTGGAGGTAAATATTGAGTCATTGTGAGACACCTTAACACACACACACACGCTATACAATTATCAATCTATCACTTATGATACTGTTGATAACCGGAAAGACCACGTAACCGTTCACTGATAAAAACGGAATCTTTTGATTTTTAATAAATTAATCATACACAAAATGATTTATGATCCAGATTCGAATAGATCAAATCAATTGTGAAGCGTGTTTGAAGATGATAAAATTTTCGGTTCAAAAGTGCGCTCTCTTGTGTTGATATTGAATATATAAACAGCGCGATTTTCGAGAGAGAGAGATCATGATATGGACATGAATTCTCGTGGACATGATTATATTTTGATGATGTTAAATTATGGTCATTGTTTGGATTATTGGGAGGTTGAAATCAACGTCCAGTTATGAGGTGAAAGTGTGTGTTCTTGTGGACTGACAGTGGGAAGAGTGTCAACAAGATAGACGATGATTGAGGTGATGGTTGTTTTTTTGATCAAGTTCGTTGAGTTTTGTTGATGTACTTGGAAGGAGTGTTGAATAATGTCCAGTGAAATTGGCCATGATAATGATGAAAAAAGTATTGTGATTGTTGGCGGTGGTATAGCTGGTGTTACTTGTGCTTCCACCCTAGCTGGTCTCTGTTGTGATTATAAAATTCATCTCGTTTCATCATCACCGGTTATCAAAACTGTTGGCAATCTTAAACAGAGAGGAATTCATTTGTCGGAATTTGATGTGGTGGAAAAAAATTTGCACCAATTATCACAAGAATTTTCAAATGTGACTGTGTCGAATTGCTCAATAGTTGGTTTGGATAGTGGAGGAAAAATTTTACACACCGATAAATCGGAACAAATTGCTTACGATAAGTTGTGCATATGTTCTGGTGCACGTCCAAAGTTGATTCGTCACTCGTGTCCAGAGTATGTTCTTGGCATTAGAGATACATCTTCGGTTACTGATTTTCAATCCAAACTTTCCAGTTCAAAAAGAATTTTAAGTAAATTTTCACAATCAAAACTTGCTTCCAAGAGCCTAATAATTTTCTCTTCTTCCAACAGTTGTGGGTAATGGAGGAATAGCCACCGAATTGGTTTACTCGATCGAATTCTGTGAGATTGTTTGGGTGATAAAGGATGAATCAATCAGTTCAACTTTCTTAGATGAAGGAGCAGCTAAATTCTTTGCCACAAAATTATCAACTAATCGTGAACCTAAAGCAACTGTTTCTAAGCGTTTAAGATATTCGGTAGATGTTAACGAAAAAACTTTGAACGTTCCTGGCTCAGCTCTCGGACCTGATTGGGACGTGAGTCTTCATTTAAAGGGCTCCTCAAATGTTAGAAAAAATGTTCAGATCGAGTTTGTGACCGAAGTTGTGGAAATTCATCGAGCAAAAGATTTACCCCAAATCAAATATCCTCACATTAAGGGAGAAAATGTTACTGAAGCGAATGGTTAGTTGACGCTAATCCGTATTCCGTCAGTATAATAAGAAACTTTCCTTCTTCCAGATCTCAATTGGCCAATCTATGTTGAGCTGAACAATAATGTAATCCATGGATGCGACTTTGTCGTTAGTGCAACTGGTGTGATACCTAATATTGAACCTTTTTCTATTGGCAACGACTTCAAAACTTCATCAGAGGGAGGAATATGTGTTAGTAAAAATTTTGTCCGACAACATGAAAAATATTAACTTTGTGTCACACTTTAGGTTGACGAAGAGATGAGGACAACCGAACCAGATGTGTATGCAGCTGGAGATGTTTGTACTGCTGATTGGAATTGGGCTGATCATTGGCTCCAAATGAGATTATGGACCCAAGCACGACAGATGGGCTTCTATGCCGCTCAATGTATCCACCTACACATGACAAAACAAGAGAGTCCTCTCTTGTATGCTCCGTTCGAGATTTTTACACATGTTACAAGTTTTTATGGGATGAAAGTAATTCTGTTGGGTCTTTTCAATGGTCAAAAGCTCACGAATGATCATAAAATTTTGTTTAGAATTCAACAAAGTGTCGAGTATGTGAAAGTAATAATCCAAGATGGCAAATTGAAAGGTGCAATACTGATTGGAGAAACAGATTTGGAAGAATGTTTCGAAAATCTCATCATCAATCAACTCGACGTGTCCAATATTGAAGATGAGCTTCTCAATCCATCGATAGATATTGAAGATTACTTTGATTGAATATTAGCTGCGAGATCATCTCTTTTCTCTCAACTTTATGAGAAGCTCTTTATCAGACGCTTTCCTGTCGCAGTCAATGGATCTATCTCTTTGAGTGTATCTCCAGCAGTTGAAAGCTTTTCTTCATCAGAGAAGGACCTAGACCGTTAAATGTTGCTCATCTTTCACATCAAATTCTGACCACCATTTCGTAATCAATTAAATCCAAGACACTTGATCATGATCGCAACGAGAGTAACATCCTTTACTCATAAAGGTAGATATATATGTGAATTAAATTACAATTTTACAGTTTGGATTAACTTCTTCGAAGAGATGAAGAGTGAGTTCAATGAAGGAACTTCTTGCGGCACCAGTCCCGGTAATGATGAGTGTTCTCAAAGAAGGTAGCCTAACTAAGCTCTCAATACCTCTACATGTGATTGAAAGATTTCCGGATAGATTTAGAAATCTAAGATTATGACTGTTTCGTAGATGACATGCTAATCTATCCATAGCCCAATCATCTAAAAGAGGATTTTCAGAAAGATCGAGAAACTCTAGATACTTCAACTTGATTAAATTGTCCAGCCCTTCATATGCAAGATTGCATAGAGAAGCGTCCAATTCGACTACTTTCAATTTTTTGTCCATTGAATTGGGCAATGATTTATATTCCACGCACCACTTTTCATGATCTAATTATAGGAAACAAAGTATTAGAATCTCATTTGCACAATTGACTAAATACATGAAACTTACCTTTGAATCTCACTCTACCACCTCGATAGACAACAAAGTGAGAAGTTGCCAAATCAGGTCCTACAAAGATGAGAAATTTTTTTGACGAGAGAAAAATCAAGTTACGGAGAGTCTCAATAGAATCACATAGAATTGAGCAGACAAAAACTCCAAAAGCAATAACAATTTACCTAAAGTTCCATGACGTACTGGATCAAACGCTTGCTTCATTAACTGTCTTTCATTCCACAATTGCCTTCTTTCATAGGGCTTATATTTGACACCAAATTTGGTAACATTCCCTCTCCATAAATTCAATTCAGTCATAAAACTCCATTGACTGAAAGCCTCCACAAATGGTGCTGTTTCTTTTCTCAATGGTGTTGGTAAATCAATTGTTTTCAACCAATATTGATAATCATCAACCGCCTTTTGGACATCAATACGCGTTAGTGGAGGTTCAGATAATTCAAGACTAGGCAAAAGAGGTTCCCATTTGACGAGAATACCATTGTATAAAATTTTATCATCAGGCATATCATCAGATCTACTCGAGATGGAAAAAATAGAAAAATTAAGGAACAAAAAAAATTAGAGCTCAGAGAGCAAAAAATCTAACAATCGACATGAAAATTCAGCAACAATCAACTTACCCTGTTGTTGATGTTGTGGTGGGCAAACTTTCCATCCATCGTTTGATCAATCTATTCGGCAAATATGCACCACATCCTAACCTTCGAAGTCCTCCCACAATCATCTCTTCTCATCCACACATACACACATACACATAGACACATATACAAATCTACCGATGAAACAATAATCATCAAAATTAGCAACACACAAAAATTAATCAATCAATTCATCGAATCAAATTAACCACAAAAGTGATGCAAAACTCATGCCGAAAGTTGTTTACTTGAATGTATTGGATTCAAGATCTTCACTCGAAAGTATCTCGATACTTGAGCATGTATAAAATGAGCACGTTTTTTGTTGAGCAGTTCACGTGTAGTTGAAGTCGGTGTGCGTCTTAGAGGTGTTTAAAATTTGGGTTGGTAATTAAATTTAATTTGACAATGATTCCAAGTAAAATATTAACACGATCATCGATAAGTTCAGCGAAATCATTTGCGTTTGGTTTCAATGTTTCCTGTGGTTTGTCTTCGACTGTAAACCGATTGGTTTGCTCACCATTGGCATCTGTCAGCCATGTTTGTTCACGAAAAAGCATGCTTGATGGTGGTAAAAGATTTAAATTGATGAATGGTAATGGTAATAGTGTTCGATATGGATCTTCATCAGCTTTGGAGAAGGAGATGCAATCATTTCTTGATGAAGAAATTAAAGCTGAAAAAGCTAATTCAACACAAGGTTAGTTGGAATTGATGTTGATGGTTGAACACGTTTTTTTTCTACCTTTAAATGATGAACTGTCTACGGATCCCGATTTCTGTGACGATCAATTTAGATTATCTGATTTGTTGATGGTTTTGAATTCTTTTTGTAAATTGTTGATAGTGCCTCACTAATGATTATTTTTCTTTCCTAATTTTTTGTCTTATCAGCTCGCGCCATACCCGGTTTTGAGGTGATGCAAGATGGTGCTTGTCTACGCTTGAAAAGATCCTACAAAGATGAGCAAATCACGATCAGAGTAGACATCAATGCATCCACAATTGAGAATGATGATTTACCGGAAACGACTCAGGACTCTGAGTATCAGCCTGACTTGGTATCCAAGCCGGATTTTGCTGTTGAGGTGCGAAAACCAAATGGAAAGGTGCTATGTATTACTTGTCTTTTCATCAAGAATCAAGATTTCGGTGATGGTCCTGAGCAAATGAGTCAAAGTCAGGACGAGCCTGAAGAGAAAGATGATCTTTTTGAAATCGAGGCATTTACAGTTGTTGACAGTAAACACATTGACAACGATTTGGAGCTCGATGACAACGTGTATATGGGCGATGCGTCATTGGTCGATGGTCAATTGTATGATCTACTCATGGACTACTTAGATGAGAGAGGAATCGGTAAAGATTTTGCTAATTCTCTCATTGAATATTGTACTGCTTATGAGCATGAAAGGTACGTGGAGCTCTTGGAAAAGCTGCGAACATTTATCAAATAATTAGTCGATCTGGTCTATCTGCTTCTTGTAATTTACATTTTTTCTCATCAACCTCTTTGTTCACCCTTCAATTCTAGTAAATAGTGATTATGAATCATGATTAAATCATACCTTTGAGATATAAATGTTAACATAATTGTACTTGAGCGCGAAGCTGTTTCTCAAATGTGTATCGCTGATTGCTACTGATTATCAAGTTTTGCAACTTTGGTGCGCAGTATATCAATCATAGCAACAAAAGTGGAGAAATATCGAACAGTTCCAACCTCTCTGATAATAATTGATTCTTATAATGTGCTGTTACCTTAGGATAACAGTCCTTATCATCTTATCAGAACTTGCCCTCTTTAGAAAAGGAAGAGAATCAGACATCCTCAAAATTTTGCGAAATTTTCCGCTGTCTACTGTACAAATGAATGAGTCCATTCTTCAATTGATTATCCTCCACATTTTTCGAACAGATGATTCCCAATCACATTTCTCATTAGTACCATGTACATGTATTACTATCATGAATAGTTCATGTATGTATGTCTGTTGAAAGACACATGCTGTAAGCTGTAACTTATGCATGATGAGACCGGCTATGTGTGTGATTGTGTCCGCCTACTCTTAAGATGTATTGGCAGAGGGTGGAGGGCGGGGGTGGATCGGTGGGCTAAAAGAAGCCTCCGCCTGATTATGTGGCCTCTCTCTCTCTCTCTCTCTCTCTCTCTCTCTCTCAATGAAAAGAGGTCCTCACTTGGCTTGAGGTTGAGCAAAAAGTTTTTGGATTCTCCCCCCCCCCGAAAAAAGACTGGCCCACCAAGTGTAAATCTAGTCCACCAGATGGCCGAATCAAAGTAAGGGGGAGGAAAAAAAGTGTTGCTCGTCAGTGTTGAGTGTTACTCGGAGGAGGAAGAAGAAGAGGGGGAGGCAAAATGAGAAGGGCGAGGATGGATAAAAGAGAAGAGAGAAGAGAGAGAAAGAGAGAAGAATGTGGGCCTCGCCTTGCTGGCGAGGCCTGTTTTAGGAGCCTTTTACCATAGAAAGTAGGAAAGAGGAGAGAGAGAAAGAAGAGAGAAAGAGGAAGAGAGAGAGGAAGAGAGGAGGTATGGCGACGGTGGTGGTGGGTGATGGCGAGAGGGCGATTCGTCTTCCTCCTTCTTTTTCTCTCTCTCTCTTTAGCTTTATCGTTCACATATCACTTTCAGGAGGATATCCACCACAGAAAAAGGCCTCTCCTAGTGGGTTGGAATTGTAGCCTCCAGCTCCTCGAATATTTGGCGGCAAATTTTCTAGAACTCCTCCGAATCGAGAGTAAGCCACCAACATCATCGTTCTTCGTACACTTTCTCTTACCTCTCACACAGAAAACCCCAAACTGCATTCGAACAATATCGACACGAGGTATCTTTTCCAGCTCGAATCTTTCGATAGTGAAAACTTTCTCATACAACGCTCGCTTCATGATGTATTAAATGCATGTATCCAGGGCATTCACTCATCATGATGATTCTTTCTATTCTCACAAGCCATTCCAACATCTCTCTCAACCCAAAACCTCACAACCAGATTTTGAAGCCATCTTTCTTTCTTTCTCTCTCTCTCACACAAACACACACATACACACACTCATTTTCACCAGAATAGAAAAACCCGATCTCGGCTAAGCATTCTCTCTCCTCTCTCTCTCTCTTCCGATTTTTAGGCCATTTTTGGCCAGGCCAGTCCATCTCTCGTTGCGCGCCTTGTTTTTTTTCGGCAATTGGCTGGTGGGTTTTTATTCCCTCAACTATCTAAAGCCTGTAAGCCTGTAAGCCGAGAGACAAGAGGCAAGAGAGAGAGGAAAAGAAAGAGAAAGAGAGAGAGAAAGGGACCATGATAAAGCTGTAGAGAGAAAGAGAGAGAGAAAGAGAAAGAGAAAGAAGGCAGTAAAAGGATGTTAGTGCGCATGTGTATAGAGGCTGTAGAGGCAGTATTTGCACTTTTTGAGGTGGCTCTTGAGGGTTGGCAGTTGTGTTGAGATGGACCCAATTGGACCAGATATCTTAGGAATTTCAGAATAGTGACTAATATTTTTGTGTGTGTCTGTATATTATATATATAAATTGTACTCAATCAGTGAGTGAACGAACGAACGAACGAGCGTTTATGCCCATCCAAAATATTTCATTCACTCATCAGCATCATCATCATCAATCGTGACGAGGGTGGCGGTTGTGGATAAAAGTGGTGTATAGTGTGTGTGTGTGGTGGTGGTAGAGTATATTTGCTCTTCCCCATAATAATATATATATACTTTATACACTCATCTACCACATAGACACTCTGGGCTGTCTTGTAAAGAGGAGGCGTTAATGGTGGTTGAGGTTGTGGAGAAAGTGAAACGAACGGTAAAAAGTTGCGAGAAGAGTGTGAGAGAGAGAGAGAGAGAAACGGTAAATAAAGGGGAATATATCAGTATAGATTGATTCAGTATGGAACAAGTCAATTCAACGGCAAAATCATCTTTACAAGGAGGTCAAATTGTCCAACAAGCGGCCAATAATGCAGGCGGTATTGCCTACAGTATTATACCTGGTCAACAGTTGGGTAATATACAAAATATTCAGAGTATACAAATCGATGGACAAGAAGCAATCCTTATACCCGCCTCATTTGCCTCCGGACAACAGGCATTCCAATTGTCCAGTAATCAAATATTATCGTCACCAAATCAAGCCGCATTGGTACGATCTCAGGTGTCCCAGCATCAGAGTCAAAATAATCAGCAAGCCCAGCAACAACAACAACAACAACAACAAACTGTTATACAAAGTGTTGCCGGTATGGGTAATGCGATGAATTTTGCCACACAACTTGCTGGTGGACATGCAGGTATGCCTGTTGCTGTTCGCCAAGGAAATGTTCTACAAACTATTCAGTTGCCATTGAGTAATATACAGCAAACGGTACCTGTACAAGTACCAGTATCCACAGCTAATGGTACAACAGTTTATCAGACAATCCATTTGCCTATCCAAGCAATACAAGCTGTCGCCTCTGGAGGCGTCCAACAATTGACTGCTCAAGTAGTTCCTCAATTAAGCCAAGTAAGAACAATTTTTTTACACAATATTGACAATTTTATTGTGAAAAATATTGCCCCTAAGTTTGTCCACAATTTTTATGCTTACATTTTCTTTTGTTATATTCATTGCCATCCATCAGCAAATGCAAATTGGAACGTCAATACAAGTTTCTCAGGCCAACTCATCGAACTCAGCGCAAGTTAAACAAGAACCAGGAATCGACTCATCGGGTTCCAATCAAACTCAGGTAGACTTGAATGTCTTCATTTTATCACTTTTCACGAGCATACTCTCGAGATTGTTCACTTTCTCACTTTTCATTTTCTTTTCTTCCATCTAGAATTCAAATTCACCCTCTGCAGCTAACTCTGGACAAACCGTTCTTGCCAATGTACAACTTCCCAATGGACAAGTTGGTCAACTCATTGCTCCCGGACAAGTTTGGGCAGGCAATGCTCTTAATTTATCAGGCCTCACTGGTGGGTTTATTCTCTCCCAAATTTAATCGGAATGATCGAGATTGTAATTTTAAATTCTTTTCTTCTCAGGAATGAGAACACCCAATGTGATCCAAGTCCAAAGTATATCTACCGGTGTACAGAGCATTCAAGTTCAGGGTGGAGGACAGCAGCAAATTTTACCCGTTTCGCCTGCTGCCATACAAAGTTTAAGTATCACACCTGGTGGCAATCTAGTAGCCGTCCCTGGATCAGGAGCACAGCAAGTGAGTTGATACAATAGAATATTCTTTTAATCGAAAAAATTTGTTCACCAACCTCTTCTCTTGTTCTTTCTCAGCTCCAACAAGATCCCAATGATCCAACAAAGTGGCAAATAGTTTCAGCTTCGCCTGCTCTTCAAGCCAGTGGATCAAGTGCCGCAAGTTTTGCTTCATCTGGTGGCACAAATTCTGGGACTCCCTCCAATGAAACGACCGCTACCTCAAATTCTGGCTCTGGTACTGGTACTGGCCGCAAGATGAGGAGGGTTGCTTGTACTTGTCCAAATTGTAGAGATGGTGAAGGTAGAAATAGTGAGACTAAGAAAAAGCAACACATTTGTCACATGCCAGGCTGTAACAAAGTTTATGGTAAAACTTCCCATTTAAGAGCTCATCTCCGGTGGCACACTGGAGAGAGACCTTTTGTGTGTAATTGGTTATTTTGTGGTAAACGTTTTACTCGATCAGATGAGCTTCAAAGACATCGAAGAACACACACAGGTAAGAAAATTCATTTAATCACTAACAATAGGGATCAGTGTAACGACACATCTATTTTCTTATCATTTCAGGTGAAAAAAGGTTTCAATGTTGCGAATGTCTTAAGAGATTTATGCGAAGTGATCACTTATCAAAACATTTGAAAACACATCAAGCCAAGAAGGTTAATCAGCAGCCACAGAATGAGAGTGAAACATCGGCAGCGGGAAACATATCTGCAGCATCTCAGAACGACATAACCGTCGACTCCGATCAGACTGATTTGGCAATTAATGAGAGTGCTGGTGACAATAATAATGATATGATGATATCTGGACCACAGACATAGATATTTGTTAATTGAAAATATTTATTGTTTGAAAATCGATCCATGAAATAACTGAATCCTATTGAGGTTAACGCTAACTTGTTAGAAGATCAATTGATCTGGATATGATCCCTTGCGTTTGTACGCACTAAATTTATATAATGCCAGATACAACTATACACTCTAATCTTAAGCATGTACAGGTATATTGGCCCATTTTATGGGCTTGCTTAACCAGAGGTTTTAGAAAAAGATATTTTTTTGGTTAGAAAATGCTTATAACCTTCTGAAAAGCGATTGTTGAAATTTCATGAATCATGTCTTAACCGCTTCTCCTACATCTTCTAGCAAGCCTATCCTGCAAATCCTTGCCAAACAGTCCTTTTTTCTTCCTGTCTTTCATTATTCATCTACTTTGTACCATCAAATCTTTTACAGCATTTATGTCATCAATCATCATTTATTCGATGAAGAAAGAATCTTTGATTAAACTCTGTCAGATTCTAGCCTCAAAAGTTTCATAAGTCAATAGTCGAGGACTTTCCCCTCAAATTCTTGGGAACTCTATTATTTTCCGAGTTGATTTCTATTGTGCCAGCTCACGCTCAATTTAGTGTGGAATAATCCATTCCATAATGTTGGAGGTTAGAAACATGATACTTGTAGCATCTTCCGATGAGAGAGAGAGCGAGAATAAACTCTCTCGAGCTCATCGCTGCTTGATTGAGCTTTAGATTATGGAAAATTGAGGAAATACTAAGATTTCGAATCGATTGAATGGAACTATGGAATAATGAAAATGATTTCCAAGACATTCGAAAATAATGTGTCAACAGATGCAGCCTCTCTCTCTCTCTCTCTCTCTCTCTCTCTCTCTCTCTCTCTCTCTCTCTCTCTAATTTGTGAGACTTTACAATTCGTCAATGAGCCTCCATTTTTTCATATTCGATTTTTTGCTTTGAATGAGTAGACACCTTAAACTAATGACGATTGATTCAAGAGATCTTCGTCGATTGCTGTGCAAAACTAGATTGAAATATCAACCTTAACATTAGAATAGGAAAAACAATCTCAAATCAGTAAGATCGTTATTGATCCAGACTTCTCCATGAGATAAATCAAAATATCCAATGATAATGAGCTGAGAAAACTTTTCCAGAACGGTGTTCATTCCAATTTCTCATTATTCGTCACCCATGAGCTTGCTACATCTCTGCCGAAATGACTCATGAACCCAGCCTTCAAACAATCTTATCGGTCTGTATTTCTTAGAATTTTGTAAAAAAATGACATCGAAGAGGACATTGGCTTGGACAAGCGATCCTTCGTAACTGCTTCAACATACTTATCGTTGATGTTATTCGATCAATCCGCTACGAGCTCTACTTGCTCAACCATTGATGTTCTAAGAACACATTCTAGCTCTCCATGCGATTCATTAGATGAGTTGTAATCAAAACTTGATCATACTATTTCCACAATTTGTGCCTTCCACTCTGACAAAATTAACAGAAATTAATGATCGCGTTGATAAATTGGACTCAGAACTTCAAATCGCGAAATCATTTTTTTTTCTTCAATCACATTCACATTGCGCAGGCGCAATAGCTTTCCATAATATTTCCGTTTCCGTTGTGAAGCAAACGCATTAATTTGATGCGGCTTTGGGTTGATTGTTTCAACTTGATATAAATTTGATTGGATTAACTAATTCACTAAACTACATATCCAGTTTTGGTTCCATCCATCTCTGTGTTTAAAATTGAAATCATCTCTCTTGTATTCTCAAAGGTATGTATATTATATGATATGTGTCTGAAATGTTGGTGTGCAGTTTGCTGGTGGATTGTTTTCTTTTGGTTTTACAAGATGGCTTTGCTTAATTGTGCTGTAGTAATGATGAACTAAATTTGCTTATTTATATGTATCTCTCTCTTAAACAGATTTGTGATCCACTACCTTTTTGACAATGCCAAAACAAATTAAGGATATCAAAGAATTTCTTCTCACCGCTAGACGGAAAGACGCCAAGTCAGTAAAGATCAAGAAGAATAAGGATAATGTCAAATTTAAGGTGCGATGCTCTCGGTATTTGTATACCCTGGTGATTGAAGATCGTGAAAAGGCTGATAAATTAAAGCAATCATTGCCACCTGGTCTACAAATTAAAGAGTTGAAGTGAAAATGTAGTGTTTAATTCCCCTTTTGTCACCAATAAATGCTTTCGAAGAGACAATCAACCAGTGTGTAAGCCTTCAATTATTCGGCTATTTGGTATGAGTGAAAAAAAATTGGTCCAAGCTTTCTTTATCATTTTCGCAGTGTTATGAGGCTGCTTGCAAAAAAAACAAAATCTTCCAAAATCATCTCTCTCTATTGCTAGTTTTGTCTGACTACTGCTTCATCTTAATTGAATCACGAAGTTGTTGTTTGATCAGCTGGTGCAAGAAATGCTATTCATCAGCCTCCTTCTCATCATCAAAATATAATTATAATTATGCATATATGTATTCATATATGTAATGTACTGTTCATCAAAATGCTCGATATGTGTGCATGTATGTGTGTGTGTGAGTGTGTATGTGGATACACTCTCTCTCTACGATGGGATGAGCTTCCAATTAGGAGATGGTTTATCTTTCACCAGCCAATTGAAATCATCAATTTTGTCCCAATTATTGTTAGACAAATCGAGTGAGGTGAGCTTCAGATCTTCTTCCATACCAGGATAGGTCCATGAAAATTTACCCAAAGTAAGATTGGTAGAATCTTCGATAATACCTCGACTGGTAAGATGGACATTGAAACTGCACGATTTGCTTTGGTGTACTCTCAGCTGATGACACATGATTTGAAATTTACAGCCATGACAATTGTTGACAAAAAATGAGCTGTCCACGGGTCCAATAAAAATTTCACAATCATAACACTTGAAAACACTCACAGAACATGGTCTACCTCGAATGGACACTTTACATTTGTTCAAATTGATCAATTGTATATCTTTACCGGACGATTCATCACGATCGATGACCAGGACAGCTTCTTGAATATCTTTGAAACCATAAAATGATCCCAATATAAAATCTTGCGGCTCTCGGCGACTTGCTTCCAGGGTATGTTGACTTGTGGCCACCAATTTGAATGGTAACGGTTGAGCTTTAAAAGAGAATCGTTTTCGTGGTAAACATTGATTGCGTTTAGCTTCAATTTTATCACGCAAATTGTTCATTATCTCTTGGGCTTTACGCAAATTGTAAGCAGGCAGAAAAATTTTCATATCAGTAAATTTTTTCTTCAATTGTTCCGATCTTTCGATAAAATTGTGTATCTTGGCTTCCATGTGTACCTTATCACCGCCAGCTTGCAATGTGGACAGATCATCTTCCAATGCTTTGGCTTGTGATACATATTCTTCCCACAATTTATCACGGTCCATGCTTACATGTGATCAAAATTGTCCGCTTGCTGTTGATGTTATTGTTTTGCTCGCTGTTGTTGTTATTATTGTCGTTGTCGTTACTTGATGATGATTTAACAACACTGTTGACAGGCATTTATTCGGCCGATCTAGTCACCACTCGTAAAGTATTCTAGATTTGGTGTCGTTATTAATTATTATGAATTCTGAATGTGTATGACTATGACTATCAGTACATAAATATCAAATCAAATGAAAAAAGGGAAAAGAAGCAATTGAAGTGGAAGAAGTCGAAAATCGAACCCGAAAAACAACAGTAATTAAGGACATACAAACGAAGATACAGAAGAAGCCAAAACAGTTTGTGTGTATGAAAAGACTTTGTAATTATATTCAAAATTAATTAAACATCAGCAAGTATGTTTATGGTGTGTATATATTCATGACATTTGTGTGTATGTGTCTGATATTATCAACCATATACTACTGTATACTGTACTGATGATTTACTTTCCCTTCTCAACAACAGGGAAACCTTTTTTTTCACTCTCATCTCATCATGTATCATGACTTGAGCATGAGAACCTTGAGTTTAAGCACGTACTGTATGTTGCATTTTCTCTCTCACACAATCAACATTCATCATTTTAACATTTTACCATCTTTATCAAACAAAAGGGTTTCTCTCTCTCTTACAGTACTGTATCCTGATTATGAGATGATTAATATTCCCATACCACAACCACAACCACTAGTACTACTGTGACACACACACATCAACATCAACAACAATAATCAGGTTTTGTGTATATCAGGTCAACAGGTGAAAGTGAAGTTTGTAAAAAATTTGATTTGGATTCGATTATCAGTTTGAGAAGGTATGTTAAATATTTCACAATTCCTTATAATCATACATTCACCATCATGTGTGTTCAAGATGATTATGATGATAATGTGAATAGTGTTGTTGTTGTTATCGAATTGTTTACGTTATTGTTTACCTTTTTTTTTCTCTCTTTTAATCAAGGGACAGAAAAAGTGAGACAGACAGACAGACAGACATCGTACTTGGTCAATAGTAGTCGTTGTTGATATAAATATTTATTGGAAACAAAATCAAACATGGCACAATACAAGGGAGCAGCAAGTGAAGCTGGACGAGCAATGCAAATACAAAAGAAACGAGAAAAGGCTAAAGAAGAATTGGAATTAAGGAAAAAGAAGATCGAAGAAGAAATGAAATTGTCCAGTATAGACAATAAGTTTGCTGCTCATTTTGATGCCATTGAGGCTCAATTGAAATCAGCTACCGTTGGTTTGGTATCATTGAATGAGATGAAAGCAAAACAGGAAGATTTTGTCAAAGAAAGAGAGAAGCAGTTGGCACAAAAAGCGGAAGAAATAAAGAGGCGACAAATTGAAGAGAAAAGAGAAGAAAAAGAGAGACAAAAAAGACAGGTAAACATTGGCCTCAACAATTTGGATGGTACATTGTTTAATATTGTTCGCCTTTTGTGGCTATAGATTCAAACTCTATCATTCAAATTTGACGATGACGATGAAGAAGAGGGGGAGGAAGAATCGAGAGATGGAGAAAAGAACATTGATCATGAATCTATTGGCGAAAAAAAGTCTACCCAAGATGAAGACTCAAAGTCAAGTAATCCTCCGGAGAAACCATTGGATGAAACCTCCATGCCTCCAAGTTTAGATGGACATTCAGAGGATTCCAACAGTTGCTCTGGAATGGTTAGTATAGAATACTATCCGATAAAAAGCCTGTTCAATAATTTTGTCTCTCCTTTTGCACTCTATCAACAGCCACGAAAGAAACGAAAAACTATGAAAAATCCAGACGTGGATACCAGTTTCTTGCCCGATCGAGATAGAGAGGAAGAGGAGAAACAATTAAGAGAAGAATTGAGAAAAGAGTGGGAAGAAAAACAGGAGAAAGTTAAAAATGAAGAAATAGAAATCACTTTCAGCTACTGGGATGGCTCCGGTCACAGGCGAAGCGTTATGATGAAAAAAGGCAACTCAATATATCAATTTCTTCAAAGATGCCTTGAATTATTGCGCAAAGAATTCCATGAACTCAGATCTGTGACCGCAGACCAGCTGATGTACGTCAAAGAAGATTTAATCATTCCCCATCATTACACTTTCTATGATTTTATTATCACAAAAGCCCGAGGTAAAAGTGGCCCCCTTTTTAGTTTTGATGTTCACGAAGACATCCGATTGGTGAGTGACGCATCCGTAGAGAAGGATGAATCCCACGCCGGCAAGGTTCTCATGAGAAGCTGGTATGAGCGTAACAAACACATCTTTCCGGCTTCCAGGTGGGAACCATTGGCAACCTTCTTGTATAATTAATCATGCATACTAGTAAATTATTGTTCACCTTTGACCTTTATCAATCGTTCGAATCACTCATGATTACATTATGTATTCAATTCCGAATTGAGTGTCACGCGAAAAGACCGAGCTCACCGAGTGCTCATGTACCGGGTCAGAGAGGAAAAGATAGAGTGAGAGAGATAGAGAAGGAGAGAGGAAGCCTAACCTCCACCATCCGAAGTGGTAACAGTGTGTCTCATGTGATATCTTGATATCACATGAAATCAACACATCCAGCTATAACCCTGAGAGAGAGGGAGAGATAGGAGTACTAACAACATGGAGAAAAGTAACACGCTGTCGTGAAAGGAGTGAAGAGAGTAAGAGAGAGAGAGAGAGAGACAGAGGTGAGACAAAATGATGTTTACCCAATAACAGTGGAAGATTGATCACGCTTTAGAGCCCATAGTTTATTTAACAAGCAGTGAGAAAAGGGATGATCTTTTATATTAATAAGGCTTTTTACGGAACGAGCAACCATCTCTTAAACGAGCCTTTCCGCCAGTTGGATTACATAGAGTGGTTGAGCAGCCTTTGCACTGTACAGTAGTCTGCGAGTGACTAAACACAGTTGTTATCCTTAGACAGCCTGGTCAAAATGAAGAGATGGTAAAAGAATTAGTACATGAACCACAAAGTATACACACATACACAAAAATCACACATGGTGACCCAATATGTTCAACTTACCTACACACTTAACATCCATAAAATAAGAATTAGGATGTTGTACTAGCCTTTTCAACTTGTGTCTTCTCCTTTCTTCCTCTGGGGAAGGATGCAATAAGTCCTTTGCTAACTGGAATGTCCAAATAAGAGAGAGAAAAAAAAGGTAGACATTAAAATCATCTCCCATCAACATACATACATGCACACACACGCACAGACATTCATACATTGATCACACATCACAACAAACACTTACCGGCATATTATTAGTTAACACGAGTGTTGATTCGACAATCTACTACAATCAAAAGATGAATAATAATTAAACATTCGTTTAGCCTGTGGAAAATCAAATCAATCCAATTGAGCCAGCAAAACACGCACCGAAAGCAAACCAGCAAACCGGAGCCGGAAATAAGCCGCTATCTATGTAATGCTCATGCGTTTACCGGCGCCAGTTTCAAATCAGAATAAGTTGATTGGAGCCACTTTCGAAAATTATTTTCTCTCACTGTCTTGTGTGGTTATGTTAAAATTCCATAGGAATTCCAATCATGTTGATAGGAATTTCATTCATTCATGGTGTGAGAGAATGTAGGTCGTCTGGTTTGTGTGTGAGTGTATTAATTTGTAGACGATAAAATTTTGACGAGAAAATAAAATTGGAGAGAAATATTTCTCCAAATATCTCTTTTATTTTTATTCTCTTGCATTGAGAAAGGGTTGAAATATTGACTTTTTGGGAAAAGGTTTCTCGAGGATCTCTTTGCGATATTGAGAGAGAATAATTTAATATCTATGTACCATGGGGAGAGACTGTGGTGAGTTTGATTGTGAAATAAAATTTGGAAGCAAAATTCATTCGAGAAAATTGCCAAATGGTATTTTAATTTGGGCTTGGGGAATATCGTCTCAAGGTTGAGTTTGAGAGGATTTCCTTATTTTTTGTGGCAAAGAAAATTCTGTCTGAATGACCTAACTTTTAAATTAATTGCACAATCAAATGAAGATTTATCCTGCTCCATGAGACCAACATCAGATCAGAGTATTAGGGGCATGGAATACTATGATTTACAATAATCATATTTTTTTATCGTTACACCGTTAAATCTATGAAAGTCTGCACCTGAGATATTTCAGCATATGTTGATGAAATACTACTCCCTCATCATTTATAGACATCAATGAATGTGGGGTCATGGTCGATCTCCAATAGGAATAACTCACAAACTATTGACAAACTGATCGGAATGTTGAAATAATTTCCCTGCTCAAGCTACTTACTCAATCTCTGATAAAATATCAGCTTCTATGCATATTTAACGGTTCTTGTGACGAAATAAGAAAAATAGTTGACTAATAATTGTTACTCAATGACTCTTGTTTATCCCTCAAATCTCAAGAGATCAGCAGACCTGACAGGTATCAATTCGAAGTAAATAAATCAATAAAAATCAACTGATCTCATATTTGGCCACGTAATCGTGTCAAGAGATTATCTCTGACAAAATACATGATCAACATTTAACTTTATTCCTCCTTGAAAAAACAAAATTTCTCCCAACTTGGCTGATATTGAGCAATGTTTTCCCTATCAGATCGTTCGATTCGAAGAAATATTTGCTGAAGAGAAAATAATCTCGAGTATCAGAATTCTCTCGAGAAAATCTCCACAATTGTATGCTCACGATATATTTGCAAGAACAGAAAATGGATACCTTTCTCATACCTCGAGTGATTATTTTTGCCCAATTTTTCAGAGATTTTTCGCACTTCTTTCAATTTTCAAAATATCTTCTGAAAATTTTTCCAAACTTTCGCTAAAATATTCCAAGGATAACGTTCCATAGAAGTGCTCCTTGCACACACATCAGGAAATTCAATGTGAACAATGTTTTATCTGTTTTCCGGTGCTTTCTGCAGCTGGCATCAGAGGAAATGTGTATGTGTATGTGGAAACTTCAATTTGAGATTTGCAGTATCAGCACCATTGATTATTGAGATGGATTATAGTAGTTGTAGTAGTACTTTTTTTCAATGAATATAGCGTGCACACATGATCCTAATGATGATAAAGAAAAATATTTGCTCTCTCTCTCTCTTCACATCTCACGTAGTATCATACTCACTTGATTATTATTTTTTTCCCTCCCAAGATTTGAGCCCCCTTTTTTTGCCTTCTTATCGTCACTAAATGTTAACATCTTAGTTGCACAATCGGGTCGTTATGGGAGATACTCGACCAACTACTTAATGGATCCATCCTATTCCGTGAACATTGTCTCGGATGCTGATTCTACTTGTCCTCTTCTCTCTCTTGTCTTAACATTCTCTTTGCCTTCTATCTTTCTCTCTATCAACATTCTCGCTCTCAACATTCACGGCCCATGATCATTTGAATGTAAACTATTTTACACAATTAGTCAAGTTGTTTTGATACTCTCACAAACATCGTCGATTGATTATCTTTTCTCATTTTCAAGAGTACTTCTCTCTCTCTCTCTCCTTTTCTTTTCAATATTTGCTTGTGTGTCTGTGTCTGTGTATGTAAAGAACTCAACTTTTCGTGTCGAGATTAAATTTTTTTTTTCATTGATTAAGAGAAAAAAAAATAATCAGTGTGTTCCAGATTGATCCACAATTTTTCTGTTCCTCTCTTTTTCTCTCTTTCTCTTCTTGGTTTGAGAATCAAGAGTCATGAAACTTTATACAAGTTTTTATGTCACTTGTAGACTGTTCATTATATTTAATTTACTTGCCACACTTTTACTAGCCAATGAAGTGGTTTTCACTCCATGTAAGCATCCACCATTCACCATCAGTTAATTTGTGTGATTAATTTCCATCTTACCGGTGTCCATTTGTCCAAGGATAAAAGAAGAGAGATCAGTCATCATTGATTGAGAAAATAAATCCAATGACCATTTGTGTAAGGTATGTGACATGATTAGCTAGAAAATTGTGTCCATACATATTGACACATAAGCAATCAGTTGGATTTTTTTCACTCTCTTCCAGACTGACCTTGTTGATTGTTGTTGTTACTAGATGTATAGCAATTCATGTCAATCACCGGCTGGACCTTGATCACATACATACTCTCATTCTCTGGTGGCAAATTTATCTGGACTAACTTTTATGTATCTTGTGCAATCTTTTTTCTCTTTTTTTCTATTTCTTCTTATCACTTTGACTATAGGCAAAGAACGAAGCCCACAATCAAAGGATGTCACCATCGATATTAGTGGATGTAACGCTCAAGTTAGATGTTCTCTTCGGCGTGGTCAGAACATAACTGTTTCCGTTAGTTTCAGTAAGTCTCTTTTTTTTCTCTCTCTCTCTCTCTCTCTTTTTCCACTTTCCACTCTTTCTATCATCATTTATTGCTACCAAATGTCACACCGATCAGGTCGATAATCAATATTAAACGAGAGCATAGAAAGAGAGAGAGAAAGAGAGAGCGCGATCGAAAGACCGTAGAGGTGTGAGCTATTCTAGCTGATCAGTAATGTTCTTGATTATGAAACTTTTAAGATGATCATCACTCTTGATGGCAATTACAAAAGATTGACTCGGATAAATCTGTTGGAAATTAATCCCAGAATCGAGCTCCTTGAGCAATGATCTCTCTTTCTCTCTCTCTGGCTTACTTTCTTAGCTTCTCTCTTTTCACATTAACCTTCGAAGTGGTGTGACACCCAATCCATGAGTACTTATGGGATAAAACAATAAATTATGATAGAGATAACTGTTTGCCTTGAAGTATGAAGAAGTACAGTGAGAATGAGGTAGAAAGAAAGAGAGAGAGAGAGAGTGAAAAAAAGTTAGCCAGAATTGATAAAATCGTTCAATGTTCACCAAGTTAAATACACCCGGGAAATACCTTAACACATAGTACTCTGAATATACTTATTTATCACACCCTACTACTTCAACCTGTCAATCTGTTTGATGAGATGAAGTAGAATAATGATGGAAATCTGAATTAAGAATATTGTCTTCGAAAAAAAAATCAGATACAGGAAGAGTATCGTGAAAAAAAAGTTTCCCTTCAAATTGTTACATATTCTTCCTCCTACACAATTCTAGACACACATCATGACTGTCCTTTCGACATGTTCCTTATGGCACATCTCATGAAAATTTTCGGTTGCCATTCACAATTGTCAGAATGATGGGGTTGAACAAATATCATGCGCTGTCTTGAAAGCTGTCTCTCATTCATTTTGTCATCTACACCTACTTCTTCTTCTTCTTCTTTTTCTCCTTCTCCTTCTATCGATATCGATTCAGGAAGGAAGAGAAGAGAAAACTGATTAAGAAGTGGTGAATAAGATGATGCTTGCGGAAGATGCAACTTCAATTCACTCTTAAAATCATTCTCAACTACTAATAAAAGTACTTATTCGATTGAGGACTGTAAACAAGATTCCCTTTGAGAAGAGGAAAAGAGCATCCCACAAACCCTTCTCATATTGATGAGATAGTATCACGAAAAGGTGTGCGATCATCTTATTCACACATCCACCATTCACATCCAGTATCTCATCTCATCAGATTATAGAGTCTCTCTCTCTCTCTTTCGTACATACACTAATTGTTACCATGTCTATCTACATGTCTAGAGAGTGTCTGTTAGCATGCAAGTCAAGCTCCAAATTGAGGCCAAATAATGCCCTGAGCATCGGAAACGATCAGAAAATTAGTGAAGATCTCCTGTCACATGTACACATTCAAACAGATTCAATCAGTACAAGATCTTATCTCCATGTTATTCCTTCTCTTTTTTCTTCTCTTATACACATACCTTCTCTCTCTCTCTCTCTCTCTCTCTCTCTCTCTCGCTCTCTCTCTCTCTCTCTCTCTCTCTCTCTCTCTCTCTCTTTGTGTGGACCCATGTGGAATATATATGTATGTAGGCGAATGAATGTGTATTCTTAGTGCATATCACTCTCCAGTGATTCTTATCATTGGAACCTTCTGATACAAAATCACCTGAAAGGCCTTCGTAATCCGATGGACTTCCATCGATGGATTGATTTAGCTTCGAGAAATGTAATTGGAGACTCTTGAGAGAGTATCTCACATCATCTGGTACATTATTGCACTTAATTCACGTGCAGGTTCAGTGTCTGGCTAAGATTGATTTTCTTACAGAACATGATTAAGCTTTCGAAATTTTACTTCATCCTGTATGAATGCCTTCACATTTATCTAATATTTTAAGCTAATTTATCATCAATTACGAGAAAAAAATAGCATATAATCCGAAGAAAATTAGCACAATTTAATGTAGGGGAAACTATTTTTGATAAAGCAACCATTAATTTGCCAAACGATCTTGCTCAATAGCAAAATATCAAGAGTGTTACATTATTTCAATTTTGTAATTCAGATAAAGTATTTCAGGGTCAATCGCTTCCATATTAAATCTTATCTATTGGGTATATTCCTAATTTTCTTTTTTCGCTTCCACAAAACACTTGCTAACTTCTCTTCCATCAAATATTTTCTCTTCCTTCTTCTTCTTCTTCTTCTCCTTTACTCCGGAAATGGTGTTAAGATAATAATGTTTATCAAGGCATAAGAAGTGAATCGTATATTCACTTAATTGCGATCATTGATCAATCTTAATGTTGATTGACTTACTCTCTTTCTCATCACCAACCTTCCACTGATACCATACTCATTCATTGTTCACACACGAAATCTCAGCTCATATTTGAGAACAATCAGAAGAAGTAAGAAGAAGTAAGAAGAAGTAAGATAGACGGAAACAGTATTATTAAGTTTATTTATTCGGATGTTTGCCTACTTAATTTATCAACCGAAAGCCAATGTAATTTGATCACCTTTCATCATCATCGATAATCACTATTTGATCCTCTTTTTCTTTTATCTTTTTTTTTCTCTCTCTTCAAGCTCCTATGGTGGCATCGTTCAAGGGAATCGAACGAGTATTAACGGGCAAATTTGCCTCATTTCAGGGCAAAACTTTTGAACTTCCAATGCTAAGGCCCATTGATGCCAGTAATGAGACTCGACGAATGCAAGATGCTCGACTGGTCAGTAAACTAATAATACCCAAAAATCGATTGAGAACCACTAAAGTAAAAAAGATCAAAGTGAAGAGCAGTGATCGCTATCAGACCAAATTCACTTATATGGTTCCGGTGACTGCAGCCAAGGTGAGTTGTGTGGTCAGAATTTTTTTTGTATTCCTCTGGATGTGTTTCCGATTGATGGTCATCTTGAATGCTACTATTCTTGAATATATGAATTTCCAATTTTTTGATTTTTCTTTTCTTCTCTTTCCATAATCTTAATAGGGTCCTATTGATATGAGGCTTGTGTTGCGGGAAAAAGTGGAAGGTGAAAAAACATGGAAAATGAATTCTGGAAATCTGTTTGTCTGTGCAATAATTGCATCAAAATATGAATAAAAAAAAACCGAACAAGAAAGATATAAAAATTGAGAATCAAAATTCTCACAAATAATTGTAATTGTATCTAGAAGAAAAAAAAATTATGCCTGATATTTGCTCAAGCGCTTGACCATCGTTCTGGAAGATGAAATGTTCCACTTTTTTTGTGAATGAGTCAAGTAAATCATCATTAAATTAAATGCTATTAGCCGGGAATAAGTTAACAGAAAATAGAATCAATTTCTATGTGAGAAAAAAAACAGATTATTCTTTCTCATGCTCATTGTGAATAGTAATGTTCATCAGCATCGCGAGTTTTCTTGTAAATATATTTTTGTGGGATAAATTTTGTATTTTTTTACACATAAAACTAAATTAATCGCCTATTCACACTGATCACATGCAAATAAATGATGCCCAGAATGATATTATCCAATGATTGCTTCAATTCGTCTGATCAATGCATTGCTATCCGATCGATCCCAGCATACCACACACAGGATAGATATTGATTCATACAATATGAACTGGATGGATCAAATGTTATTATCATGAAAAATTATTCAATCTTTTTTGGACACGAAAAACAAAGAGTCCATAATCTCACTCAATTGCAAGGTGTTTTGGTGTAGATTTTGTTTTCCATTCACACAGGAAGTGAAATGAAACGGAAAACACATCGCGGATATGTTACGGAACAATTCATCCTGTTGAACATGGTATATACAGAAAATGGATTGAATACAAAAAAAAACAACATCCCAACAACAACGAATTGACATTCGTCCAAATTGCCAAAACTATCACAGCCACATCATCACAAGGGTATACGTCCATTGTATTCAGAAGTGATCAGACAATGAGTCAATAATTTTGGGGGGTCATAAGAGGAAAGTACCGTTACGATTTCAAATTTTATCCTTTTTCGGTTCATTATCATCTCAAGAGAATCAACAGTGTGATGGGTGAAGTGAATCGTAAAAGATTGAAAGAATTGGCCAAACGAGAATACAATAATGTCTGTGCAGATTGTGAATATCCCAGTGAGTATTATGGATAAAAAAATTCTATCAGTCTTATTGTCTTTCTCTGGAATTCTCTCTTTGAGTATTGCCATTCACCTCTCTCCAATAGTAATCAATATTGACCATGAACTTGGACTTGAATCATCATCATCATCAACACTAGTAATAATTTTTCATCCCTATCACATAACATTATCGATATATTCTTGATAGATCCCGATTGGGCCTCTGTGACCATAGGTGTTTTTTTATGCTACGAATGTGCCCTCATTCATCGTGGTCTGGGATCCCACATATCAATTGCCAAATCATTTGAATTGGACAATTGGGATCAAGCATCACTATTGACCATGGAAAGGAATGGCAATGAATTGGCTAAGCAGCATTACGAAAAGTTTGTTCCAATTTTTTATCGACGACCAACTCATGATGATCCTTTGTGAGTTTCATTGACCCCTGAATTTTTTTCTCTTATCTTTCTTACTCTTATTCTTATTCTTCCTCTTCACGAGATGCTTTGATAGAGGAAAAAAGAACAGATAGAAAAACTACTTTCCTATTCTTCTTCATTCAATTAATTTACTTCACTCTCCTTAACGGGACATTACTTCTGTTTAACCTAATTTTTTTCCCTCTTATCCTTTTTCATACCATGTCAGAGTACTTCGTGAACAATGGATTCGAGCTAAATATGAGCGGAAAGAGTTTATGACCAAATCTGATGCAGTCTATAATCGTGGCTATATGGAAGGTTTTCTGATGAAGAAGGGCAAAAAAGACAAGAAATTGGAGAAGAGGAAGTTTGTCCTCTCTCAAGTAGATCAAACACTCAAGTATTACGTGAAAACGGTAAACGTATTTCGCTATTTTCTCTTGGATATATATTCTTTTAACCTCTCTCTCTCTCTCTCTCTCTCTCTCTCTCTCTCTCTCTCTCTCTCTCT
>QZCP01000054.1:129089-141797 GCA_003956705.1 Brevipalpus yothersi
TCTCTCTCTCTCTCTCTCTCTCTCTCTCTCTCTCTCTCTCTCTCTCTCTCTCTCTCTCTTTCCATATGGTTATCATTCTCTTGTGACCCACACAAGCATATTATCCAGTCTGAGCATCTAAACGATACCCAAGTCCATACTAATCTTTGAATCATAATCATCATCCTTATACTTTTGTTTTTCTTTCCACTATTCTTTCTCTCTCTTTTTCTCTCTCTCTTTCTTTCTTTTATTTTCTTCTACTTATTCCCTATTCTTCCACTTCCTTCCTCCGACAGAATAGCAAAACTCCCAAAGCAGTGATAAACATATCCGATTTAAATGCCATTTTCTGTGATCCTTGCAAAATAAAGACTGTCAAGAATCCAAATGCACTTCACTTGACATACCTGAAAGATGGCTACACTCGCAGCATTTACGTATATTCGGAAGATGGCAAAGTAAGTAGATAGAGTGTAGTGTTAGTAGTGAATACTGTGGATTCCTGTCTCTCTATTGGTATAAATGTGTGCCTGGGTGCTTGTGATAGTCAATAGATTGGGGAATACACATGGGAAAGATTGGTACAAGAGAGAGAGAGAGAGAGAGAGAGAGAGAGAGAGAGAGAGAGGAGAAAAATTTTCTTTCTTTTTACCACTATTTTGCCCGCCTTTTTCCTGACCCCAATATATACCCACAAGGTATATATCCAATACGTTATCTGACCATTTTCACAATATTTCTTTTCCTCTGGATCCTCCTTTGCACATTGATCTTACCCTCACCCATATCATAGGAAATAGTTGAATGGTATAACGCAATTCGAGCGGCAAAATTCCACTATCTACAGATAGCCTATCCAACATGTTCACCCGATGAATTACTGCCACATTTGACTCGAGATTTTGTTAAAGAAGGCTGGCTATGGAAAACAGGGCCAAAAGTTGGCGATTCATACAAGAAACGATGGTTTATACTGGATTATCGTAAATTGATGTACCTAGAGGATCCATTGGTAAGTAGTGTGTAAGATGGTGAAAAATGTATAAAGGAAATGGAAAATATGGTACATATTTGTCCAAGAAAATTTTTATCGATAAAAAATTGATCCCAATTATTGAATTCCTTTTACCATGTTTCTCTCCATCGGTGAACCGAAAAAACTGTGCGTGCCCATATTTTCTCATGAATATTCAGGATCCATATCCAAAAGGTGAAATATATCTTGGAGAAAAGAGCAAACAATTCAATATTTCTTCAGGAATTCCTCCTCCCCTGAAACAGTTAAACTATGGCTTCATACTCAAAACTCCTGATCGTACATGGCTATTCAGTGCTGAAACCGAAGAGGAACGCAAATCTTGGATACACTCGATATCATCTGTACTCGAAACACCCGAAAGTCCCCAAGATTCGAGTGTATATTTGAGACAAAATCTTCGCAATTCATTTTCGTACAAACACAACAAATCTCGTGACAGTTCAAATAGTACCAATCGTAACAGTGGATCAAGTCTAACTGGAGGAACAATTCGTAAAGGGAAAAATTTTTTCTCCTTCAGTTGAAATATACACACATATGCATAAGATTGATGCAAAAAAAGTTATCATTTAAAGCTCACTTTGATCCTACATCAATTTTTCTTCTTGTTCGTTTCAATCTAAAGAAATGATCTTTTTTCTTTCTCCCAGTTTTTTTGAATAAGTAACCATTGTCATACAAAATACATTTCACACAATAAAGAGCAACAATTTTTGGTCATACATGTATAAGTTGTATGTTTGATGAATGCATATTCACTACAATAACTGTACACTATACCATCACTTCACTGTTGCCTTAACTTATTCTCAAGACACTTGTATTATGCTCTTGTACATGTGAGATTCTTGTAAGATCATTCAAATATCCAATAATGTGAACAACAATGATTCACAGCTGAATTCATTGAATACATCTATCTTTCGTTATCTATCTCTTTCTCTCGCTTCCAAAAGTCAGGAATACAAGATGCTTACAATCAGCCAACAATCGTTTCATCGTTGTTGATCATTATTCGGGTGAAACTTGATCACTTCCAAATCATCGAATCAAATGAGCCCACTACTATTCACAGATGAGAAGCTAACTAACGTATACACAAACATGAGGTACATGTAATACATGTACATATATGTATACCTGAAGAATAGATTTCTTACTGTGTGTGTGTGTATTTATCGATGCCTGTTTATTCTCTCTTTCTATGGACAAAAAAAAGTCTCATCACTCAACCTACGACCTTTTCTGGGCCCTACTTCAGCATACATTCACATGGATCCACACAAAATACACATTGAACAATGTTTTTTCCGGAATTCTGATGAGACAAAGACAAAGGCTATCATCCATTGGTTTACTTTGAATGATGAATCTTGGTGGAAAGATAGATGAAGAGATGATTCTCGTATATTACATGATGGAAACGTATATACATGTTCATGCAAGGGTGATTATTAGTGATGCTGACAATTTTTTCCTCTTCCTTCTTTTTTTCTCATACTTCTGGAGAGCATGAAGAGCATCTTGAAGTCAAGTAGTTGTTCTCATTTGATCTTGAAGGCGAAAATATTGAACAGATCATATAAATTAGAAACTATCATGCCCAACATCTTGACTTGCCAACAAGTAGTTGTTTTTTCTTCTTTTCTGCCAGCTATGTATTCCTCTTGTGTGCCTAAACAATATGAGTGGGAATTTTCTCGCCATCTAGTTGAAGATCCTTCACTAGAAGTTCTGAAGGAAGTTTGCGTAAAGATTATTCTCTCAAAGATTTTCCAGCAATATTTCAAGTGATTAAGTGAAATTTTGCATATAAAACTTGCTTAAATCAGCATTTAAGTGTCAAAAGTCGAGATATTTTGAGACTCGAAAAATATCTTCGTACTGCTTTACATGTTCAAATGCATCAGTACATTTTCAAGTACCCTGTAGAATTGATGTTATATACTATATCGAAATTTATTCCAGCTGTAACCGCAAAATGTTACCTCTCACTTCCAAATCCTGTGAATGAATTAGTTTAGAATATGAAGAACCACATGACCGAGAGAGGAATAAATCCAGTGAACTTTGTATTCTATCACGCTGAGATGCAAATTAGTTGGAAGAGCTAAAAATTTTCTCTTGAAAATGCATATACCAGCAATAGATGATGATTTGTTGATGAGTAAGCATGATTAATGAAGATTAATTTGCATGAACATGGATTTATCTGATCAGTGTAGCTTAAGTCCTATTTTATTTATGTGTGTAAAAAAGTTCAGTGGCAAAAAAATATTTTGAATTATAGTCAGCAATATTTCTTTCCAACTTATAAACATTAGAACTAGAAAACTATTTACCTACTCATAGAAGTATCACTATTACTGTAACAAACACAAGCTTTGATGATCTTGAACCTTACTTTTGATCGAACATGTTATGAATATGATGATAAACAAGCCATTTATGTTTGTCAATTTGATCCCATGTATATAAGTATACCAAGAGTCAACTTTGATCAAGAAATTGCTCAACATCAGTAGCCATGAGACTAAATATATATATGTATGTTGAATCAGATGTCATTGGAGGTACAGTGAGAATCGAGAAGAGAGTGCTTATTTCCGTTAACATTGATGCTTGGATCAATAAGGAATACAGCAAAAACTTTGGTAATATCGGTTCCTATTTGCTCTGTTTCCATACGAGCGTTAACATTAAGCTTGACTTCATCGGCCAGTGACTTTGATTGCAAGTATAAGGATCGATGTTGACATCAAAATGAACAGTAAATCAGTTGGCTATTGGGACTGAATAGAGAGAGAGAGAGAGAGAGAGAGAGAAACGAATCAGTTCATCAAGAATCCAAACAAACAAACAAACACTCATAGAACTTGTAATGGTTGATATAAAGATTGTTATGGTTAGATTTTTCTTGTAACTTATTGCAAAACTTATCATAAATTATCAATACTTCTTAATTGATAGGATCATCATCATTCAATTAGCCCTGATTCTGAATCATATTGTATGGTACGATATTCTAATAATATTACCCTTCTCTACCTCATTTCTAGTCTCTGATTGGCTTTTGAATAAGAATCTCATTAGCAGTCAATGAACACCTTTCATTTTGAAAGGTGTAGTGGAAGTCAATGACTTTTGATTCTCCTTATATTCAAAAGAAACTAGCCCGAAGAATTTTCTGAAGCCAAGTAGCCAACAAATTCTTTCAGTATGATGCTGATGATGAATCCTTCTGGATAAGCTTTCAAAGCCATGGCTATAGATAGCTATTCTTGCAATGTATTCTTCTCAGGATCTACTTCTTGCTTGATCTGTTCCTCTTCAAACTACATGATGGTTTGCGCAAATTTCATCCAGATTGACCTCGAGACTTTATTCTCTCTCTCTCTCTGACTCTAGATTCTGGGAATACTCAATTCGTTCTCTCTCTCTCTCTCTCTCTCTCTCTCTCTCTCTCTCTCTCTTCAGTGTGAGCTTTGTATGTGACCATAGAGCATGTACATAGCATTTTGAATGGAAACTCATCATGCTTCCAACAAGTTTGCCGCCAGAAGCGAAGAAGTGTATGTGTGCTCAACACCATTGACAACGACTAAAGAAGAATAGTGGAAGTTTCGCTATGGATTACGATTTTATTTTATTCCTTCTTCAAATAGAAATGTTCATCAATTGATTCATTCCTTCACCAGAGGAAAACTTTTCTTCATCTTCTTCTTGGTGTTCCTCAAATCAAACTCACACCGAAACGACATCAGACAAGTCTTTCAACTATTCCAATGTCAACGTTCTCTTTGATCACTCGGTGTTGTGGGACAATATTCTATCCATTTCCATTCCTATGTTCAAATTCATACCGTTGTTGCATGAGAATATTCGTTCATCCATAGAAAAGAATTTCAAGATGACTTCAATTCTCCACATTATATTCAATTGTAGGCAAATCAATTGAGATACAATATTTTATACTGTTGTATATATTCACATTGTTACCATTCTTCCACCTCATTATTGCTATTATATTCCCATGTGATTTTTGTTCCTCTTTCTTTTCTCTCTTTTCTCTCGTTCTTGGTCAAATATATCTCTTCTAATCACAAATCTAATGTCCAAATGGATACTAATTTGACCAGCGAAGCTTTAAATTTTACTCTTCTACTTTTTTACTCAATGCCACATATTTTTATTGATCATCACCAGCCAAACAGCATAATGATGGAACCAAGTGTACGTGAATCAACATACTTGCCTCCAAATATTTATGATACCATGTTGATGGATTCCACACCATCTAATGACCATCACCAAAACAGTCGGACATCAACAATTTCTATTAATAATTTTGATGATGACGATGGGGGTGGCGGTGATGGTGGTAGTGATATTAAATTTGATAATGATAATTTTGGGAGTGTTGGGAATAGTGATGATGATTCTGGTATATCTTCACCGTCATCATCAGTATGGAGATCTTCCAATTGGCCGGCATCAATGTCATCCATGAGTTTAAATATTCCATCTTCATCATATGAAGTGACAGAGGATCAAATTGATCCGGAAGCATCGGTACCATCATCATCATCTTTATCATCCATGAGCCAATTCCAGCCACTCCTGGATGCATCGTACAATGAGAGTTATCAATTAACGGTAAATAATCGTCATCATTTTGACAATGATTCCATTGCTCCAGGCGACAACAATGATGATAACATTAACAGTAATGTATCCTCCGTAAACAATCAAACATTCGTACTGACCAATGGTGATGATGGCTACAATAATAATAATAATGGTAGTGGCAATAGTAATATTGGTTATGATGATGATTTATCCAATTCATCTCGACATTATCGATGGTTTTTTCTCTTCTTACTCATCATGGTGGTTGCCGGAATTTTCGGCAATATACTGGTGTGCTTAGCAATATGTCTAGAACGAAGACTTCAAAATGCAACCAACTACTTCCTGCTCTCATTGGCCATAGCTGATCTTCTCGTATCAACATTGGTGATGCCAATATCCATTGTTAACGAAATCTTTGGTAAGTTGATGTTGTTGACATTGTGTCTCTCTCTCTCTTTCTCTTCTCATTGTTTTTGGGAATCCTGATTAAGCAAACACACAAACACTTACTAATAAATTGGGGGAAGAGAGAAAGAGAGATGTATTCGTAGAATAGCTCCAAGTATTAGTCCAGATTGATGAGGACATCAACAGATTCAGTGAAAAGATTGAGAAATCAGATTGTATTACATCAATGTTCCATAGAATTGATCAAGGAGAGAGAGAAAGAAAGTGTGTTTTGTACCAGATAACTGTTACCATTTGATAGAATAATAGCCACTAAATAAAACATGGCATCACATTGAGACTCGTGTAGGTTCACATGGACACACTTAGAGGGAAAGTTTTTGGATGACGAAAGCAAAACGTTTCCTGAAAGGTTCACTTGTGGAATGCAGTATCAAATGATGTGGTTAATTACTTTTGAAATCGAAATTTTATTAGCGAAAAGGTGGAACAACAGCAAGCAATGCGAAAGTTTTCCTTTCTCTATTGAACCTTGAATTCTATCAAAAAAATATCGAGTTATTCCATGTGTATAAGAGTATCAAGAGTAATATGAACAGATACCATTAACAAATAAGTTGAGTTCCATCGAGTCTGGTTCATCTCACTATAAATCAGAGAGATCAAAGTTCTGGATAGGTAATCAAGAGTATCGAACACCTCTTGAACTTATCAGTTAATAGTTGGTGAACTTTCCATCGATAAGTTTTGAAACATAACACACATAGTGATGATCTCGCCACACTCTGAATTCAGCTCATTTCCTCTGAGTTTTCATACTTTCCGATTATAACAGTCAAAATGGCTATAGAATTTGATGTAGAGAATATGAGTGAATATTTACCATCCAAATGAATTAGAATTAGAATTCAAATTATCTTCTTAATTAGATTATGATGAATTTTCAATTACAATTTGTTGCATTTCTTTTCTTTCTGATTCTTCGTTTCAAACGTCATCTTTATCAGTCAGAGGTGAATATTGCTTTCGAAAATTGTGATGAAGTATATTCCAGATGATGTCAAAAATTTTCATCCAATATTTTTCTATCAGCCTCACCAGCATCAAGTATTCAAGTCAAACTCAATTGTTAGCAAGGTATTCTCATGACTTATAGAATAATTTATACATTTTAGTTGAGATGAATAATAGAATATGAGTACATTCAAGAGTGAAAGCTCAAACATTTCGATTAAAAAGGTTTTCTTCTAAAGAGTGATATTTTTTTTTCTCTCCCTCCTCCAACCTCCATTATAATGAATATATATTCAGCATTTGATTGATAATATTTTGCTATAATGATGTGTGACCAAAAATAAAGTGTTCCAATCTATCCGTTTGTTTGTTTTTCATCCAAAATCATCTTACAAGTCTCTCTGTGTGAAATTGAGAATTGAATGCATGTATGCACAAGAACATCATCTTATTCCCAGAAGATTCTGACGATAAACACTCGACCTATTCATTCTCAGGGAAAAAGTGAGAGGAAGAGAAGAAAGATTAGTGTTAGAATTCAAAAGTTGAAATTGATTTGAATGCATTTTCAGAAAAAAAAGAGGTTTTAAATTGGTGTGATTTTTTTTCTTTTTCTTCTCTTGTTCATGGGTTTGTGTATGTGTACAATTTTATGGATACAAACGTTGATGTGAAAAGGGTTTGATGTATAGTGCTGAGTAGAGGAAAAAGTTGAGAAGCTGATGATAAATTTTGATCATCGAAATCAATTTGAAATATGTGATGAGCATGATGATAGGAGAGCACGAAAGGAATCTTTGATGTATACATAAGAAGCTTATAAATTTTACCGAAAAGATGAATCATTTTCCTTGGATCGGTCCTTTATTGTTAGATTATGATTTAGTTTACAATATATATTCAAGGGCAATAAAAGAGGTTGAATATCTAGGATAGGTAATTCTTCCATCCCTATCTGAAATCTTTTTTACGATGACACTTACCGTCAGTTTTTCAAATAACAGCATCAAAATGATGAAAGCCGATGAAAGTTATGATGACGATCAATACTTCGAAATATGCATATCAATTGGAACCTAATTCAATTTGAATCTACATGTTAATAGAACGGTGAATAGTGAAAAGAAGATGAAGGAAGAATCTTCGAGGAGAGAAAAAGAGAGAAGAAAACTTCATCAATATATTTTTAGTTCACTTCGTTTGTTAAGTCTACTCATGCGAATCTATTATCATAATGAAATCAAACAGATCTAATTTTTTTGGGCTTCTTCAGCTTTGATGAGAAACAACAGTCGATGAATTTCTCTCTCTCTCTCTCTCTCTCTCTCTCTCTCTCTTTAGTTCCATCATCAGGACTTAGAATTGATTGACGCTCTTAAATTCTCCAGGGCAGCTGAAATTGAGTCAGACAATCTCGATTCTCTCCATTTTTTGGTTCCTTCGAGATCTGGAAAATTTGGAGCTAGAAGAAAGAGAAAGAAGGAAAATTAGAATGTTTCTATTGCATCAAGAACATTTGTAGCTTTATGAAACCACATGAGACCTGATCCTAATTAATGAGTAAAAAATTAATTGAATTATACAATTGATTATTGAGGAATTTTGATGAAATTATTGAAAAAGTTTCATGGAATTCAGTTGTTCCTATGCTGGATAGAAAGTAGCCTCTCTCATAGAGGTTAATGTCAATGTACTTTGGGCAAATTGAAGTAGCCCAATTCAAGGATACCCATTTCTTTCTTTCTTGTGCCATTGAAAAAAGTTATCATTGATCAAAAAGAGATCAATCCATGGAACCAATACTATAATACTCAGATCATACTATGAATGGTCATTGGCAATCGACTCTTATATTCCACTTTTCATGGTATTCCAGAGTGATCGTTACACTACTGACTGAACATTCAAGAGAGAGAGAGAGAGAGAGAGAGAGAGAGAGAGAGAGAGAGAGAGACGGAAGTATTGCTAATTTTCGAAGAGAGATCATCAATAGCAATTGCAATTATTCGACAATAGCCTGATGTGTAGATCGAATAGTGGTTCCATTTCCATGATTCTATTCAGTTTACGAAGAGAGTCTCTTCTGGTCCTTTGTAATTATTTAGGACATTCTCTCTTCCTCTCTTTCTTTTCTCCTTCAGAATCAAGTGAGGAGAGAGAGGATTGATTTATCATTCATTCCAAACAGTATGAAGTCTTCCAAAATCTTCTATCTCGAGTGATGAGATGAAATTGCAATGTAATCTCTCTCTCTCTCTCTCTCTCTCTCTCTCTCTCTCTCTCTCTCTCTCTCTCTCTCTCTCTCTCTTTTTCAATATATTGATACCTCGAGAAGATGCATTGATGTACAGCTTCCTATTGTAGAAAAAAATTCCTTATACTTTCAGCATCTTCTGAGAAGCTGATTGATATTCATTCTATCCAGCATCTTTTGACTTGTCTCTCTCTCTCATCTTTCAGCCTTTTTTTTCGATAATACTGCTATTTATATACATCTATCGTTCTATGTGAAGCTTGATCTGAAGTGATCGACAGAAGATGTTCACTTCAAGTCTTGTCGAAAAAAAAATCTCATTTTGCGGTTGTGTCTAGAAATGGAGCAAGTTATGAAAGCTAATTCCAAAGAAACAGAGCACAGAATATATATATGCAACGAGATCCTAAATTGGAAAATATGGTGGAACAACTAGGAAGAGGTATACCATGAGGCTTTTACTTATTGATGAATATTATTATCGCCATGATTATTATTATTTTCTTAGGGTTGTCAAAACCTCAGAAATGTTATCACACACACACACACACACACACACACACACACACACACACACACACACACACACACACTCACATATACCAATTGATAGCCTCGTTTATTTGACAGAAAAGATAGTGTCATCATGGAGGTGATATAAAACGTTTGTAAACGTAAGGCTCATGTTCATAAAAATTAGGATATAATTTGTTTAAAAATGACATAAGCCATAACTATCGTTATTAAATATATGGCATTCTTTGGTATCTGTGTTTATATTCTTTCCAACAATATCTATAACAACTCCTCTTTTGATTATGATTACTACTTCATTTTTAATGATTATTTATTGGGTGGGTCAGGTAGAGATTAAAAGGGAAGAAAAATTTAATCAGATTAATTTAAGAATGAATTCATGAACCCTCATGAACCCTCTTTATCGAAATTCTCTACACATACAGGATCAAGTAATCTCAATAATAATACAATTTGTGTGATGCAAAACCAGCAGAAGAATACACTCTAACGTTTTCTTTCATAGAACTTTGAAAAAATTTACAAAATAGTTCAATTTTTAAATGGGTCAGAGGTAAAAGATCATGCTGACAATGTCTTTTCAATCAACATGATGATTTGCTAACCCAACACGCATTATGTTCAACAAATAGCTCTAAAGTGTTCATGATAGCAATTTTTCGAACTTCCACGATAGATGAGGAACAATGAAGGGAGAGAGAGCGAATATTTTGTATTTGACAATTTTAGGTTCCTATTCATGTGATCCCAAAATTGATCACTTTCTATTTTGATTCATTTTTATCAAGCGAAACGATGAAATACTTATGCAAAAGGTCTAAACTTAGTGTATTTATCTCTCATGAGGAATATATTTCAACACGAGAAGTCAATTTTTCTTTTTTTGATCTCTCTTTCTTTCTTTCTTTCTCTTTCTCTCTGGTATAAAATGAGAGCAATCGTCATGCTAGCTGATGAAGGTTCATTCATCTTATTACTATTTTAGTTTCTCCATGTTCCTTATAATTTGCATATCCTATCGTTTTGCACGATATATATTTCACTCTTTCTCTACAAGTTGATCATGAACAGCAAACCCTAGGATTAAGGGTAAATGTTAGAATCGATACATCAAAATGAATTGAACCCTGTTAAAGTATTATAGACACAAATACATACAGACACTCGAGGCTTTGCACTAAATTCATCATCTCCGATAGTGATATGGAAAAGAAAAGATATGAAGAAATAAGAAGAAAGAGAAGGGAATAAGTTTTGTCGGCATCAAAGTCCATGCGGAAGATTTGAAATATTTTGTATGAAAGCACACAAAGTATCACCATTTATCAAAGTATTGTTTTACCATTAACAATTGAAGGTTTCAAGTAAAGAGTATTGAGAGAGTGAAAATAAATTATTCACCATTCTTTATGTATGATTCTGGGTATGAAGCATGCTTTCCCCAAGGTATAGAAGAATTTCTCGAAATGAATATCCATATAAAAACCTTCCAGGAAAAGTCAAAATTCATTTTACTCTAACATTCATCAAATCAAAACTACCATCTTTTAGATAATTATTATTATAAAGAATTATTGATAATCCCAGAATCGTGATCATGGAAAGAATACACCTTGCTTCAAAGGAATAGGTAATATTTTATACATGCATTAAATTTTGTAGCCAAGATGATTGAATCCAGAGAAAAAAAGTAAGAATAGATAAAGAGGATAAGTCAATGTATCATACTGAAATTTGAAAGTATAAAGAAGAATAAAATGTATTTCTCTTCCACCACGACTGTCCCAGCAGAAAGAAATTTTAATTTACTTTCTAGACAAAGTATTACTTTAAGGCATCATCAAGAAAGTACATCTGAACTCCTCATGAATAACTTCTCATTGAGTCTTCATATCTGTGTCAACTTTTTTTCTACTTCAACATTCTCATATCTCAGTTTCATTTGACATCTTAAACAGCCATAGGCCATACATATACGAGCACACAAATGGGAACTCATATGCATTTGTTTTCTTGTATTTCGATAAGAATACTCAATTTCAAAACTGGATGTTTGTTTCATGGAAAAGTTTCCAAAACAACTCATCTTATATGCCTAAATGAGTGGTCTATCTTCTAGCATCTCATGTTAACTGGAGAACTTATTTCCATATTCTCCTTTAGTCTGTAGGTGGATCTGGTTCAAGCATTTATTCTCGATAGAAGAATAATCTTGCTTATTAGATACTCCAATTGATGGAAGAATAGATTTTCTCATCTCTTCTGCCTTCTTTGTGATGCTTGAACAGTTTGATGAGGCATCAAAAATGATATCAATTCATCATTGTACATATGAGATGCATGTTCGATGGGCGAGAACAAGTATCGGTTGACAATTTTACTTCCTACATCTTTCCCATGGCTATCGGAATGATATAAGGTTAAAGGTATATTCGGTGTTAGAAGTGTAGGAGTTGAGGAGACATTGGTTCCATCATGAAGAGCATATATCTGTCATCATTACTTTTAACGAATAACAGAGATACAAAGAAGATGCAAGAAAGAGAGAGAGAATATGCATATCACATCAGACCTAAAATTGAAAGAATGACATCTTGGAAAAATTTTCCCCAAAAAGAAAAAAGAAATAATTCACTATCAACTGCTTTCTTAGTAAAATAAGGAAAAAATATGGATTCTCACACTATATTGTTGTTGAATTCCTATTCCAGAAGCTGCATATGAGAATACTCCGGCCCAAAGTAATATTATATTATTGACTTAAAGGGTTGAGATTTATCTCTCTCTCTCTCTCTCTCTCTCTCTCTCTCTCTCTCTCTCTCTCTCTCTCTCTCTCTCTCTC